>SKCR01044250.1:0-127178 GCA_019454045.1 Zanthoxylum bungeanum | reverse complement strand
TGTGTCAGGGTAGTTCATGGGATGTTTGAACAGTGACGGATTCACTGTTTGGACAGCCGTCACCCGGTTGGGTCAAAATTTACCCGATAACGCCGTTTTTGGCCGTTTTCACTTATTTCAACTCGGAAACACTGGCCATTTTGGCCGTTTTCACTTATTTCACTGAATTTTCCATATCTGATCCGGAACACAAAATAACCATTTTCCATGCTTTAAATCCAAAATTCAAGATTAATCAAATTAATCAAGACACCAACCAAAGTCACCAAATATAAACAACCCAAGAACAATTCTAGATGCCACAAGAGTGTTCATAACACTCTAGAATAGAAACTGATCAACAATTGATTAATTTGGACAATAATTACACTAATTACTTCCAAAACTACTTCACACATGCAATATAACTTCCAATCCACCATCCACAATCAAAAGTCCAAAAATTTCAGATTTGAAGGAACCCTAAAACACTTCTAAATCACCAAGAAATAAGAAATCAAATTTCTAAGCTTAGGGTTAAGTAGATTACCTTTTAATCTCTTATTTTCTAAGTTTTTTCCTTTGATTTTCCTTCAAATCTTCATGGATTCTTCAAATAATTTTCAAACCCATCTTTCTTGCTTTATTTTTGGCCATGGATGGTGTGTTGTGGAAGAAGAAAACATTTTCCTTTTTAAAATTGAATTGCCGTCATTTTGGGGTATTTTGGTCATTTTTTACAATTTAATCTAATTATATTATATTAAGCTTTTTGGTGGCCAATCAAATTGACAAACATTTAGCTTAATAAAAACATGCCATGTGTTCAAATAATAATTAAACATATTTCATAACAATTATGAAAAAAATTATCAATTAATTATTCAAATATTTAACAATTAAATATCTAAATAATTAATTAATATAATTATTATTATATATGTATTTTATTTACATTAAATAAAAAAATACATATATTAATTGCCTGTGTCAAAATCTCATTTGACAAATAATTAATATGTATCAAATCAAATTTTGCATCAAATACAAATACATATTAATTACTGTTGACCAAAAATTACCCTTATGCATGTGTTATCGTTTAACCAATTAAACGATTCAAATTAACTCATTTAATTTGATGAAGTATTATGAATAATCCGTATTATTCATATCGCGTTGCCCAAGTGCTCAACGAGTACACTTCATATTGTGAGACTCTCTAAGCTTAGGTTTATCCGTCACGAAATCTAATTTCGTGTCCATAATTCACCCACTCATGAATTATGACGACTACGGATAATCTCGCTAAACTATATAAGCCGAGGTCATTGCATATTTATAATCCCTTCGTCGCAAGCTATCCATATTATACCTGCGATATAGATGCAAACGTCAAATCTGTTCGGTTTAATATTGTCGACTTTCAATTTACGATCTCTGAATAACACTCGAAACTGATTTCTGAAGTTATACTATGACCATGGATTTACTAGATCATAAACATGTGCTAAATGTCTATGCCTTGTACACAGGACTGACGGATTCTATCTTAATACGCACAGAATATCATGAGCATCCGTCCACACCCAACGAACAGGCGGAGGTCTGATCTAAATAGATTGGTGACGTGAATGCCATCAAAGTGTGGAGGATAACTCATATATCCCACTGTGGTATCTCAAGTCAAAGGACCAATATGCTCGCTTAACACGAGAGGGTTCCTATTGACGTTGGTGAACCATCTATTAAGAAACCTTAAATTAGTATTTCAGTGTCTTATCAAATAAACACCTATATGTCTATACGAGTCTCCCGAAACTCATGGTTCACTGGGATAAACCATCGAACCAAGTCACGATATACGACATGTACTGGTCTCAATAGATTTTACTAATCGACCTGTGTTAGTAAATCTTAACCAGAAACTTTATTTAAGGATATACATCTTATAGTGTGTTTCCCAATGTCAATTACAAACTACGTTGTAACTGCGCACTATATTATAAATCCTAGGGTCTTTGTTTAATATACACTGATGAATGGTAATTATATCACTATTTCCCACCAATTTAACCTAATATTTTGTATAGTTTCTTGAGTTTTGTGAATATTTTGATGTGTTTTGTGTTATTTTGTAGATAATTAAAGTTTCAGGAAATTCCGGGGGTGATTTGGGGCCAAAACAGTGAAAATTGGAAAAATGGGCAAAATGCTAATTTAGCCGCGTCGCGACGCGCAAGCCTTTGGCGTCGCGACGCCTAACGTGCGCCGAGTCCTTGCTAACGTGCACCGGGTCCACGTGTCAGAATCTGAAAAATTGACTTTGCTAACGTGCGCCGTGCCACGTGTCAACATCACAGCCGATCTTCTAAAATGTGCCTGCCACATGTCATCATCTTAAGATGCCGACAATCACCATCTACGCTAAAATGCACCTTGCCATGTGTCAAAATCTCAGCGGATCACGCTAACGTGCGCCTGGACACGTGTCGCCATCACATGTTGCCGACATCAATAATTCAATTGCCGACATAAGAGTGACACATTTCACGATCTCGCGAAGCCAAGCCAACACTTGTCGAAGATCTACGGGCGTCGCGACGTCGAAGCCTTTGGCGTCGCGACCCTGGGACCTTACCGAGGCCCATAAATTCAACTCGATGTCATAATTCAAATCATGCCTTCCTTGAGTTTTGTAAGGACTTTAAGGATTGCATCTTGTGTGTTTAAGTTTTTGTAATTTAAATTAAGCATTTTACTTTTAGTATTTTTAATTATGCACTTTTACTTTTTGTAATAAAATTTATTTTATTTTCTTCTATTCTTTTATGTTCAGTAGTTAATTTACTGATGGGGTAAAGGTGAAGCTTTTTACTTTTATAATTTAGATTAATCTCCCTTAATTATAATATATAAATTATTTAAAACCTGACTTAATAAGGATATTACCATATTGGTCGGTTGGTAATTATTTTTAAACTGGTTTTAACCTGACTTAATGAGGATATGCCCGGGTTGGTCGGTTGGTAATATAATTATTCATTTGACTTAATCAGAGATACCACCTATATGGCTCGTTGGTAAATATCACACAGATTTATATATTATAATAAGGGAGATTTCTAAATTATAAATAGTAAAGGTAGATTAATCTCACTTTAATTATAATATGGAAATTGTAATTTTAATAATATGAATAAAAGTTGATTCTGCCTTAATGGCTGGTTTTTAATTATGTAACATAATGTGACACCGCCTATATGGCTAGTCTTTAGGTGACAGATAATTTCCGCCTATATGGCTGGTTTATGGATAAATAATAACACCACATTTATGGCTGGTTCAACTTAATGGATAATACTGGCAATTTCCATATTATAATAATTTGAGATTTCTAAAAGTGGATCCTCTAACCCCCATCATTTTATTTTATTCTAGGGAAGTGATGTGAAACACAATATTCACACTTAATAATTGATTTTTCTTTTATGGGTAATTCTTAGTTTGTTTATTGCGTCTTAAGCTTAATGCTTCTTGTTGTTGATCACCAATAAGATTGATATGGTAAACTTAAAATGAACTAGACATAGAGATTTTCAGGTTTCAGCCTTAGATTCAATTGCCCACGATCTTCCTTGAGGATATATAACCCTTAATAGATTTCCTTACAGGATAGACATATACCTGTCGGGCGGGGTAGCCACAATTGGAACTTGTTCTTAATGAATCCAGGTAATTTGGTTGACATAGACATATGATTCAATTGGGTTACACTGGGTATTTGTGTCTGACCATCGACAGAGGCTTTTGCATATTTTCGTGTTCCAGGTTAGCAAACTGATTTATTACACATAAATAAGAGAATCAATTCATCTTTATAATAATTTTTGTGGAGTCACGACCCTAGATCTTTGAATCTTTTCTTTTATTTTCCTTAGTATTTTCTTTTGAGTCTGTTTTTATTTTAATTAGCAAATCCCACATTCAACCAACCAAAAGCAATCAATTCCTTTCTACCTATAAGTAGATACTTGCAAATAAATAGTATCAACAAATTAGTAACAACAGTAGAAATTAAGTCCTCGTGGGATCGATATTTTCATACTACTTGAACGATACGTGTTGCTTGCGTTATACATGTGTGTTTACGCCGGTCATACACGTTCACTAAACCAGATTTAGTTTCGATCTAATCATAATCAGATAACTAATCGTAATTAGATCGAATAAGCATATAAAAAAGACAAGGGCGCTACCATTAAATTAGTAATATTATGGGAAAATATATTGCTCATATTTATGAATCGGGCATAAATACGATTCGGATTGGCACCCGAGCACCAACCCTAAGAGGGATATGTCCTCTAATTTTGAAAGATGAGACTCTAGGCCTCAAAGGTCATAATTTGGAAAGATGAGACTCTAGACCTCAAATTTGATTAGATACATATTAATTAATTATCAAATGAGATTTTGACACATGTCATATATATGTATTTTATTATTTAGTGTTAATAAAAAAATACATATTTATAAATAAATAAATATATTAATTAATTATTTAGATATTTTAATGTTAAATGATTATATAATTTTATTATATTCATAAGTCATAACTGTTATGATAAATGGTTAACAAGTGGCATAATTTATTTAAGCTTGTAGTTATCAATTGAACAAGTAACTAAACTTATTATTTAATTAGATTAAATCAACCAAATTGACATAAATGCCCCCTATAATTTCGGCCATGTGCCCTACTATATAAATGAAATTTGTTCATTTCGTTCTCACTTTCGGTTTTCCAAAAATTATAACTTAGAGAGAAAAAGAGAGAAAACAAAAAGGTTAGAGAAAAAGCTTGAAGTTTTTCAAAGAATAATGTATTTTCTTTATTCTTTAATTGGGAAAATATTTATGTTGTTCTAACTTTTGACATATGATGTAATATTTGTTTTTACTCTCTAATTATATGTTGTGTTGAGAATGATGGTTGCCAAAATTGGATGGAAATATGTATGTGTAGAAAGTTAGTAAGCTTAATTAGTGTATAAGCTTACTTTAGTTATTAGATAATTTGTTATCATTTTAGAGTGTTATGACCACTCTTATAATACGTAGAACTGTGTCTTGAGTTCTTCATTGTGGTGGCTTTGATTGGTGTATTTATTAATTAGATTAATGTTGAGAAAATTGGATTTAAAGCATGAAAAATGATTATTTTTATATCCAAATCAGATCTTGAAATTTTAGAAATTTTTGTGATGAAAAATATGTTATTTAAATATATTGGATTTGTATTAGGCAATAGAATAATTGTCGGAAATTATTTCGGAGTGTAAATACGCGAAAACGACATTATCAGATAACTTTGAGAAGGGTAGGTCGGGTAACAGCTGCCCAAATACTATTGAGGCTGACCGGGGCAGTGCCGTGTGGTATTGGTTGGTTAGTTCGGTGTCGTAAACGTATTTGTGCTATTTTACGAAAAAACGTTTTAGTAAAAACGTTCATATAAGATATTGAATTATTTTTTCGGTAATTAAAAATTTTAAAGTTATGATCTCGTATGAATTACGCTTCCGCCGGGAATAATCCCAATAACCCTAACACTCTTACAATTTAGAAATCTCCTAAACCAAATCCATTATTCATAAATAATCGAGAATTAATATGAAATGATTGAGAAAAAATTAAAAATCATCTCTCAAGATTACAACAGTCAGTAAATAAAAAATATATTCATCGATGATGATAGAATGAGAAAAAGAAGAAATTGACATAAAAATTAAATGTAACTTTATTACATCCCCATTTATTCTCAGTCACAGGGCATTGTACAGTCTCCCTTACACTTCAAGTGGATTATACGAAGAATCAATACCATGCTCTCTTTTATCATCACTCATAATTATTTAATCTTGTGATATTATAACATATTTGATACTTAGTATAGCCTAAATTCAATTGAACCACAAAATAAAAGCAGAACTTTAATTTTCTTCCTTGCAAATTGTTCTGTCTAGCCGTGATTTTCGCCATTGCTTTTGTCTCTGACATGGAATCCATTACCAGATGGCTTCCTTGAAAGAGAAAGGTGAACACCAGGATCATGATGAGAGCATGAAGAATCTAATACAATTGAGTTGTTAACAGATTGCACGTTACTGTTCATGAATGCACCCATTGGAGGAGAAGAATGCATGCCTTTGCTTTGTGATTCTTGTCCTTCTTGGACTTCCCTTCATCACTGCTGCTGCTGCTGCTAAAGCTTTCCATCCAGTGCCATCGCTTTCAGTTTTGTGGAGATATGAGAGTTACCATCAAAGCTGTGCTTTAACGGAGACTTGATCACTTCCATGAAAGCACCTTTGTTCTCCCTGAAATTGTTATAACCTTCATGCCCACCTTATGATCAGAATCTGAAGAGAACTTCTTGTGGTGATCCTTGTTCACTTCATGATTCCCATGATTTCCATGATGTTCATGAGTATCTTCAAAATCTTTATAGTTTCCAGCTCCATTAAGCCAAGACTTAGGTTTTTCACTGGTTGTTTGAACCAGGACAGTCTTTTGTTCTGGTTCTGTTTGTAGGGATTGTATGTTCAAGGTGGGTTGGATTTTAACTGGGGTGGTGGTAGGATCAAAGGAGATGGTGGTGGAGCAGGGATTGTTATAAGGTGACTGAGGTGGGGTTTTGTCCGCAGGTTTTATGGTTCGTGGAGACGGTGTTGGAGTAGGCACACGGGTGGTGGCAGTCACCACAGGCTCCGGTTTTGGTGGAGAATTTCGAACATAAAAATTAGTAACCGCAGGTTTGGGTGGAGATGTTGGAGCTAAGAAGATTGTTGGTTTGAGGGATGGAGATGAGTTGGCTGTAATCATTGTGGGAGGCGGTGACGTTCTGGGGACTGGAGAAGATGGCACCGAAGTTCTTCTGATTGGAGATGTTGGAACAGAGGAGACACCAAATGCTGGTGCTGGAGAAGAATATTGAGGTTGGGTTTGTTGAGGCTGAGGCATAGCCATTGGCCTAAATGGGGCTCGAACCATTGGCGGTCGCGGCTGGGGGGGAGCAGGGGGCTCGGGGGTTGGAGCTGGTGGTGGGGATGGGCCACGGACTATGGATGGTAAACGGAACCATTGACGAGGTGCTGGTGGTTGTGTTGCCATGACAATACTTGCTATAGATAATGGATACAAATATGGCTCATGCGAATGTTATTTATAATATGTATTGGTCATGACCAATGAAGCTTCAAGACCATAATTATCACACACATAATTGCAAACTCTCGTAAAAAGAAGAAAAGACATACAAGTATCGGATTCAGCGAGCACCAACAGCTGACAAAAGTTGGTATCAAACTGGAGTCAATTAAAAAATTTTGCTTTTCTTTTTCAGCCATGTGTGATCACTTTGTGTTCTCTTTAGGATCCACTCAATTGATTTTCAACTTTTAACAATTAATAAATTTGATGCTTATTATCATATGCTTTAGACAATTAATTATCCCAAAATGTTAACTTATTATCTGCTTAATCTTGTGTTAAAATTTTGAAAAACAACTACTTTATAACAATACAAAACAGATATAAAATTACATTATCACGACTTTCCTCAAGCTCTATTTATAACAAAACGTTGAAAAAATAAATATAAGATTACGTACATCATGACATATTTCCAACACGGGAGCCTTTTTGAAAACCAACGATGATGCTAGGTCGTTATCTATTTCTACTCTTTAATCTAGAAGCAAATTAGCAAGAATATTTCCTTGGTCAGCTTCTAACATTTATACACTTAATAATTGGTTGATCAAAAAAGTGCATTTGTAGTGCTATGAAGGTGGCATATTCTGCTAAAGGCTGCTGCTAGTCTCTGAATAAAAGAGTACAATTAATTACAGCCGTTGATCCGACTCATATTACTGGAGTGCATGCTTATTCATGCTGTTCATTTCTTTTTTCATGCACCACAATCACTTTATAGAACTGCTCAAGATTCTTGATCATGCTTGGACAGCAGATAATTGTCGAGATTGTTAATGAATGGGAGAGGGGCAGCAATGTTGATTGAGACTAAAGATTCTAAAGCATACCGCAGCAATGTTGATTGAGAGAGACTGAAAGATTCTATAAAGATCCCATTGCTACGTAAGAGAAGAAATGAATATAAAAGGTAGGGTCTTGGGGAATCTATTATTTCTCATTGTATTACAAAAACTAAATTTAAAGTTGTCAATATAAACAGTTATGGGATTAGTCGGAATCGGTTGGAACTGAACCGATGATATGCTTTAGAATTAAAATCGATTATTTTAAAATAGGTTTCGATTAGAACCGGAAAAAACCATTTATAATTCCCAAAATGTAAGAGTGGTTCATTTCGAAATCGATAAAATACCTTGTTTTGCTTCTCTCTTGAAAAAACTATGCTGGTATGTAGCTTCTTTCATTCCTCTGATCTTTACCCCCCTTCCAAAAGACAACAGGACTGTTTCGATAATTTTTGTCTGGAGGGCAAGATAGACAAACATACACGACAATTATGATAGCATTACTCAAGTGAAGGCTAAACTTATTGCTAACCGTTTTTATGGCATCTATAATGTGAGTATCATTTGTGCTTATGCATGTAGCCATCCAGCGTCCCTAAGGGGCGTGGTTTGGTGGTGTTAGAGTTCAGGATCTCACCTTGAGGTCTTAGGTTCGAATCCAAGGAGAGTACGTTTCTTATAAGAGCCTGAGACAGTCAAAGATTTTACTTGCTCCGCTTAAATCTGGGAGGAATGATTTGACGGCGGAGTTTCCAATGATTCCAAAAAAAAAAAGTAACCATTCAGTTAAAACCTCACTGAAGGTATCAAGTACAGTTGATGGGTGTTCAAAAGTAATACCATTTTTTTATTATTATTTTCCTAAAATGATAAGGGTGGATAAATCTAGATATATTTTTAATCATTCACCCTTCTCAAGACTCGAACCCAAATACTGCGTTTTGAAAACGTTTATTTTTACCAACCTAACTATGCCCTGGGGGCAAATACCATTTTATTTAGTTACACTAATTTGTACTTTAAAAAATATTGAAATATGAGTGTTCAAACTATTTTTAAGATACAACTAGACCCATCCGACCTGTTAATATATTATGCGAATTATGTAGACTGATAAAAATTTGGAAATATTTTTCTGATGTTGTGTCAGTGAATAATCAACAAGTGGATTCAATATGTATATAGTTTTATCTTTATTTTTTTTTGAAAAATATTATTTCCGCAATTCAAATATTTGACATATTAAAATAACTGTACCATTATTATATGAAGGTTAACACACATATAGACGAAAATTATTGTCTGTTTTCGAACATCAAAGAAATCTAGTATATGTTCCTCTAAAAGTTACAATGCACATAATTCAATGAAAGAAAACATGAGATTACATAACGATGCATATGTAGCCGGCTCTAACCGGTAGTCAACAAAGGTTGCCTAGGGTTCCAATTTGTTGGGTCGAATTTTGGTTGGCAACTTCCATAATAAAACTACTCCAATTGAATTGTAATGAGTCTTGAAAAATTCAGAGCAATTATACAAGTATTTGGAAGACTTTGCATGAAGATATCAGAAACTCGTCACGTTCGTACTCGCGCTCGAACGAAATTGGACCGAGACTTCTCGTGCATAGTGCGTTATTCAGGACGTTTGAACAAAAACTTCCAGAGTACTCACGTTTGTTGTGCGTTTGTCAGGACGTTCGAATGGATTTGCGGAACAGCTCGCGTATGTCACGTGTTTTTCAGGCGTTCAAACTCCCTACACATGTGGGTTATTTTGGACGCTTTTTAAAGCATATTTACTACAAGGAAAACCCTATATATACCCCACCTATTTAAACAAAGCTTCAGCTACTTTACCCGTGGTTAAAAACATATTATTCAGAGCTAAAACATCTTTTGTTATCAACCTTCTTAATATTTCACCTTGAAGACTAATTTGATTCTCTTGTCTTCTTTCTTTTGGTGAGATTATTTTTTGATAAACCATCAACACAAAACACAACCTTAACCCAATACCCTAAGCCTTCAGAGTTATACGGAGGAGATTGGTAGTCAGAGTTCCGGCGTTGTGAGTTCACAGGGTTGATTCACTCAGAGAATTCATAAGTTCTCAAGAAGGCTGCTGGTGCAGGCTCAGTGAGTTCTTCGAGTTATTACAGCCTAGAGGTATTTGAGTTGGCAAAGTTTTTGCTTAAGGTCTTATACCATCACTGTAAGTTTTCTCTATTATTGTAGATTTGGCTGGTAACTTATATACCTGGGGTAGTTTTTCTCTGTCAAGAGTTTTCCACTTCGTTAATAAATCTTTCTGTTGATTGTTTTACTTTCCGTTATTTAATTATTGCTTTTATTCAATTTGTGGAAATTGCTTAGACTTAAAGGCGCTTGGACTTAACCATAGAAACTCTACCATAGACTTGTCTTAGATAGAGTTGATTTATAATTTCGCATATGGTCAGAACTTAGAACATATGATTTTTCAATTGGTATCAGAACCGAACCGCGATCCTTGACCCGTTAACTATGGAAAGAAGTCAACATTTAAACTATCCCTCGTTCTTTGATGGGACTAAGTATCTTCATTGGAAGGTTCGCATGAGATTATTCTTTAAATCCCTAAATGAAAGGTTGTCAGTAGAGTATGGGCAGAAACCTCTCATAGTCATGGTTAATGAGGTCTCTTTTCTGAAAGATAGACTCACTTGGATCAAAGAGGAATTTGAAGGGAGCAATAGGAACAACAAAGTCATTAATGTTATTCATGATGTTGTTTGCTTAGCTGAGTTTAAGAGAATCTTTATGTGTGAAATTGCCAATGATGCATGAGACATTCTTGAGACTGTTCATGAGATGACACTATCTATTAAAAATAATATACTTCAAGAACTGGCTACCAGGTTTGAAGTTGCTGGATGGAAGATGAAGAAACCTTTGACGAATTTTATGCTAAAATTAATGATATTTTTAATTCCAATTTTAACTTAGATTAGACTATTCCTGTGAATAGGATGGTTCAGAAAATCCACAGATCTCTGCCTCAAAGTTTCATGCCTAAGATCACTGCCATTGAATAAAGTAATGATTTAGATCACCTAAAAGTAAAGGTCCTCGTAGGAAAACTTCAGGTGTATGAGAGCAAACTTCCTGGTTATAGAAATCCCAAGAACATAATGATGAAAACCATGAAGGAAGTTACATGTGATTCATCCGTTGATGATGAGGATGATTCTCTCTCAAATACTGATATGATCATTATTGTGAAAAAAATACAAGAAATTTCTTAGGTTAAATAAGAGTGATCTTGGCACTGATAGGAAAAGAGATGAGAAATCTAGAGAGAATATCAATCATAAGAGAGAGTCCAGAGAGGAGAATGATAGGAAACTTCGAGTCATTCAATGTCATGAATGTGAAGGCTTTGAGCACATTAGATCTGAGTGTCCCGCATATCTTAAGTCTAAGGGCAAGAAAATCAAATTAGTCTCCCATAATGATTCAGAAGGTGGCTATTTTTCTGATGAGTCTTCTAAGGAAAAGTGCAATTACATTGCATTTTCTTCGAGTGTGTATTATAGTTGAATATATTGTTGGGGTTCTATATAGAATTACAAGGTTAACACAGCAGAATGCGGAAAACATAATTTTCCGATTTCAAAAATTTTTCTTGGAATAATTAAATAAACTTATTTAATTAATTAACCAATACTTAAAATCTGAAATTTTAACCCAATAAATCAAATTTCTTTTAATTGCCGAATTACCCCAAAGTTTTACAAATTAATCATTTTGGTCTTTAAATTGTCAAATACATATTTAATTGATTCCAAATCAATCCCAAAATAATTTATACATGTCTAATACATGAAAATATATTTTACAACACAAATCCCAAATTTTTCAGTAATTGCCGAGAGCACCAACAAAATTCCAAGATATATAATTTTGTCCTTTTTGGTTCAAAACACATCAAGATCAAATCCAATCAATCCCAAATTTAATATACATCATATATACGTCAAATTACATAACATATATGAAAATCCCCAAAATTGGATTAGGTTTAGAACCCTAATTTCACAAATTACACCAATTGCATAATTTACACTAAATTGATAAAATTCAACACTTTAATCAATCCAATACCACACCAATCAAGTCTCACCATCATGAAACAACTCAAGAAAAATTATAGGTTAATTATGAATGGCAAAGCAACTCTAGAATGGAAACTTCAATTACTAATTAATGTTATAAGCTTAATTACTCCTAATAAGCTTATAAATTAAACATACATGTTAAACACCTCCAACAAGCTTCAAACACATTTATTACAAATTCAAAGAGTAGAGACATCATCTTAGCAACACAATTTGAAGTTAAGAATGATAGAAACAATTTCCTTATTGAAGGGTATAGAAAATTACTTACAAAAATTCACAATTTTGCTTTGTTTTCTTGCTTTGTTCCTTCAATTTTTTTCTCTCAACTCTCTTTGTAAATTTTTTGAAAACTTGTGTAAGTGTTTGAAAAATGAAACAAAATAATTTTGTTAAACATTTTCCAAGTTGGCCGAATTTCACAAATAAATAAAATAACAATTAATTTATTTTTGTTCCATTTCTATTAGTCCACATTTTACTTTAATAAAGTTAACAATTATCTTTAATAAAGCAAACCAACAAATGGACCAATGGTATTAAGCCATTAAAAAGGCAAAATCATTATTTAAGATATTTATTATATTAATTAATTTAATTATTTAACAATTAAATAATTAAATAATAAATATAAATATCTTAAATATATGTATTATATTTACATTAAATATCTCAAATACATATATTAATGATATATGTCAAATATCACAATTTGATATTTTATTAATGTGTATTTAATAAAATCAAGTATTAAACATAAATACACATTAATTCGGAAATGACCGTTAGGTCCCGATTGCATGTATTTTTCATTTAACCGTTAAACGAGTTATAAATAATCAGTATTATTCATAACAGTTGCCCTAGTGCTCTACGAGGATATCTCATTAGTGAGACTCTCTAAGTTCAGGCATATCCGTCAGGAAATCAAATTTCGTGTCCATAATTCACTCACCCATAAATTATGACAAACACGGATAAACTCTCTGAACCATACAGGTCGAGGTCACTGCATACATATAATCCATCCGTCACAGGTATTCGAATTATTCCAGAGATATAGATACAAACGTCAAATCTATATAGATATAATCACGTCGATGTTTCTATTAGCAATCTCTTAATAACACTTAAAACTTATTTCTACAGTGTACCACGGGCCCATGGATTTAACAGACTGCTAATTCCATATTGAATACATATGCTTTGTACACAGAGCTGACAGATCTTTTCTTGATACACACAGGATATCCTGAGCATCAGTCCACACCCAACGAACAGGCGGAGGTCTGATCTAAATAGATTGGTGACGTTACTACCATCTAAGTGTGGAGGATAACTCATATATTGACCAGTGCCTAATCACACGCGTATAATGCAAGCGAACGTATCGTTCAAGTAGTATAAAAATATCGATCCCACAAGGACTTAATTCCTACTATTGTTATTAATTGTCGATACTATTTATTTACAGGTATCTAATTATAAGGAGAATGGAATGATTTCTATTGGTTGGTTGAATGTGGATTTGCTGAATAAATAAAATAAATAAAATAAATAAAAGAAAATCCTAAGGAAAATAACAAAAGACACAGAATACCTAGGGTCGTGACTCTACACAATATTATTCTAAAGATGAATTGATTCTCTTATATATGTTTAATAAATTAATTTGCTAACCTGGAAAACGAAGTTATGCAAAAGCCTCTGTCGATGGTCAGACGCAAATACCCAAATAACCCAATTAATCATATGTCTATGTTAACCGAATTACCTGAATTCATTAAGTTCAAGTTCCAATTATGGCTACCCACGCCCGACAGGTATATGTCTATCTTGTAAGGAAATCTATTAAAGGGTTATATATCCTCAAGGAAGATTGTGAGTTATTGAATCTAAGGCTGAAACATAAAATCCATTTTCCAAGTTCATTTTAAGTTTACCACATCAATCTTATTGGTGATCAGGAAACAAGAAGCATTAAGCTTAAGATTCAATAAACAAATTAACGAATTACCTATAATATAATTAAATCAATCATTAAGTATGTTAATATTGTGTTTCATCACTTCCCTAGAATAAAAATAAAATGATGGGGGTTAGGGGATCTACTTTTAGAATTCTCAAATTATTATAATATGGAAATTGTCAGTATTACCC
Source organism: Zanthoxylum bungeanum (assembly GCA_019454045.1). Taxonomy (NCBI): domain Eukaryota; kingdom Viridiplantae; phylum Streptophyta; class Magnoliopsida; order Sapindales; family Rutaceae; genus Zanthoxylum; species Zanthoxylum bungeanum. The sequence continues at coordinate 112,811 of SKCR01044250.1, read as the reverse complement.
AATTAAGTTGAACCAGCCATAAAGGCGATGTTATTATTTATCCATAAACCAGCCAGATAGGCGGTAATCATCTGTCACCTAAAGACCATCTTATAAGCGGTGTCATATTATGTTACATAATTAAAACCAGCCATTAAGGCGGTATCAACTTTTAATCCATATTAAATTATAATTTTCATATTATAAATTAGGTGAGATTAATATACCTTTACTATTTCTAATTTAGAAATATCTTTTATTATAATATATAAATTTTGCGTCATAATTACCAACCGACCAATATGGCGGTATCCTGATTAAGTCAAATTTATAATTAATTACCAACCGACTAATATGGCGGTATCCATGCTTAGTCAGGTTAAAACCAATTTAAATAATTACCAATCGACCAATATGGCGGTATCCTCATTAAGTCAGGTTTTAACTAGTTTATATATTATAATTAAGGGAGATTAATCTAAATTATAAAAGTAAAAAGCTTCACCCTTCCCCAGCAGTAAATTAACTACTGATCATAAAAGAAAATAAAAATAAAAATAAAAATAAAATTTACTATAAAAAGTAAAAGTGCATAATTAAAAGAACTAAAATTAAAAATGCTTAATTTAAATTACAAAAACTTAAACAAATAAGATGCAATCCTTAAAGTCCTTACAAAACCTAAGGAATGCATGATTTGAATTCTGAAATCGAGCTAAATTTATAGGCCTCGGTAAGCAGGGCGAGTCGCGACGCGCCATGATTTACGGCGTGGAACGCAGAGGCGACGACATGTGGCACTTGGATTCACGATAAGGTGACACATGGCAGAGGGCGTCGGCAACTCAATGATTGTGCTGACATGGCGATGACGTGGCTGACACGTGGCGATGTTGATTGTCAGCACCGTGTGATTGTGACACGTGGCACAAGATGATTGGTTGATGATGATGTGGCTGACACGTGACAAGCTGACTTGGCATGTGACTGATATGGACGCCACATGGCTGACACGTGGATGACATGTATGCGACACGTGGCGATGGCGATTATCGGCATCATGTGATGGTGACACGTGTCCGGCGCACGTTAGCATGATCTGCTGTGATTTTGACACGTGGCAGATGCACGTTAGCAGATTCGGCGCACGTTAGCATCCGGCGTATTTTATCAAAACTTCCCTGATTGGTCCACGTGTCCCGACGCACGTTAGCAGACTCTGGTGCACGTTGGCAGTCACGACGCAGGATTCGTGTCGCGACACGCCAAATGACAGTTTTGCCATTTTTGTCCGTTTTTCACTGTTTTGGCCCCGAATCACCTCCAGAAAGTCCTGAAACCTTATTTATCTACAAAATAACACAAAACACATCAAAATATTCATAAAATCCAAGAAATTATACAAAATATTAGGTCAAATGAGTGGGAAATGGTGATACATTTACCACTCATCACACCCCCAAACCTAACATTTTGCTAGTCCTCGAGCAAAACAACAAGATAAAATAACATAAACATCTTTAAAATAAAATTTAACTAAGCCACTTTGGTAGGAATCACGGTTGCATTTAGCGTATTCAACAAGCCTTTAAACCCCTAGGTGTCCCTAGTGGACGAGTTGTAGTCTCGTGAGGGCTTACAGCAATGATACCCACAAACGTTTTACAAAAGTAAAGAGATAGTAAAACTAATGCACACAAAAGCAAAAAAGACAAAAGAAAAGAGAATAAATAAGTTATTGACTAAACAGATGAAACTTCTTATCCAAGTTAATAGTTGTTTTATTTCTTTCTAAATTACTGAATAAGTAAATTCTCCGATTATTTTTACCATTCTTCATATACACAACCAACAAAATATTAATCAACTCATTTTTGCCCACAATAGTCACAAGTGTAGTTGAAAAGAAGGTAATATTTTTGTCCTAAAGTTATATCAGAATTCACACCTTTTTTAAGCAATGGAATATTTTTCTGATTTTTTATTTATTTATTTATATACAATATCTTCCATACATGTAGCGAGCTTTAGGCCAATGACTCCAAAACCAGTTGGCTTTAGGGCACCAGGTGTTAAGACACCCCTACGGACTTAATTACTCAGACTTCAGATATATATTTTTGCAACATCTTTGATCCATGTAGCAAGTTTTGGGCCAGTGGCTCCCAAACCAGTTGGTTTTAGGGCACTAGGTGTTGAAACACCCCTACAGACTTAATGACTCGGATCTCAGACGTTTTTGTTTTGTTTTTTTATCCCATCGCTTTTTATGGATGCTTTTTCCAATTAAACTAGAGCACTGAATATTACAACTCATGTCTGTATGTTACCATGTATGTTGATAATACCTGTCAACTGAGCATATGAAGATTCATTTTAGTCAGTATTATGGAAAATTCACAAATTAAATAATTCAAAAGGAAATAAATAAAAATTAACTTGTTCCGAAATAGGTTGAGATACGTCTCAGGAGTGGAAACTCCTTACACAGCTATCTTACACCAATTTCACCAGATTAGTCAAATTAAAACACAAAAACACAAAATATTTTTTTGATTTTTGTAAAAAAAAATTTAATTTTTTTGAATTTTTTTGAAAATTTTAGACTAAAAATAAAAATAACATAAAAACAAGATACTAGTCAACTATTTCCCACCCCCAAACCTAAATGAGACATTGTCCCCAATATCTTAAAAAGTAGAAGATGAGTTTAGAAGATAGTACCTGGTTAGCTGGAATTCTACATCTAGAAAGAAAATTAAAGATTAAGATCCAGATTTATCCGACGCTTCTTACGATCATTATCGGACCAGTTTATCTTGGAAAGGATATGGTCAATTTGTCGTTCAAATGCTAAAATTTGATCAATAAATCTGGGGCAGTTCTGGCAGTGAAAAGGAGTTCTTTTAAAGGTTTTGACACGAACCCATTTCTCTGGGCATCATCAAGAAATACACAAAGAAAATCATAAAATCTATTAACGTTAAATAGTCCAATCGGTTTCTGGTGTATGTTCAAGTTCGCCCAAGATAGCACTGTAAAAATCTCCTCCAACGTGCCCAACCCTCCTGGCAAAGCAATAAAAGCATCAGCACGGTTAATCATTTCCACCAGTCGTTCAGACATACCTGGCATGATCATTTCTTCTCTGTTTGATGGTCTTATAAGATTCGCTTCTGCCAAAAGTTTTGGGATGATTCCCAAGAGTTGACTGCCCCCTTCCTGTACGGCCTTTGAAACGATCCCCATTAGTCCAAGATTGCCACCGCCATATACTAGGTGCATATTCCTTTCGGCAATGACTCGACCCAATTCATGTGCTGCTACTACGTATTGTGGCTTAGTACCAACACTAGTACCACAAAAGACACAGATATTTACAACTCGTCTTCTAGAAGTGGCTTCCATTTTTATATATGTCTTTCTCAGCTCTGGATGCCTCCAAAAGTGCAATGATGAGTTGAATTTATAGTACCTGAAAAGGTTGAGTAATAATAGCACTAGTATCTTCCAAAGGATTATTATTAGCTAAACAATAAAAGAAATCATGAAAGGTCAAAAAGTATGGATCCTGTCGGCGAAAATAAAGATAATTACAAAAGAAAAGAAAATCAAAGCAATTATTAAGGCAACAGAATTATGTACGAAATATGCCACTCGCTTGGTATAAATTCATTAGTATGCGTCTCAAGAATTCATTCCTTACTCAGCCATCATTAATGAATTAACTCTCATCTTTGTGATTGCCAAACACCATTCCTTCATGTTTTGCTTTGCCTTAAATGCTCCGTTTGTGCTTTTCCCTGAAAAAATAACACACGAAATTAAACACTTTACAACATGTATATGTTGGACAATTATGACCCATAGCGTCACTATTTGTACAGATCATGGTGTTGTTGTACAAATTAACTATGTGACAAAGAGATTGCACTCTTATCATTTGTGATTAGATCACCTAGATGTATAAATGATAGGAGGTCCATATGATTAGTTCCTGGATTGAGATGATATGAGACAGTATCAGTCCACGAAGGATTAATCATTAAATATCCCTAGTCGTAGTATTATCGAGACTGGACATCGATAATGCGGAATAGACTAGTATTACACTTGTGCGTGTTATGTGAGAACATAACGGCATAGTTCTCATATATTTGGGTATAGGATACTCATGCAAGTGTAATAGGAGGTTGTGTTTTACCGATGGTACGGAAAACAGCTTCGCTCTGGATAGACCCCTCGGAATGCCATTGGTAGTATGACTATGTGTCTATGGAAGTCCGATATCAGGGTAGGTGTATTTGGTCTTAACCTGAGACTTGCACCGCTAATACTTGCGACAATCGGTATGCTTTAGTTTTGGTCGTCCAGGGCTTTAACAGGTTCTGTGTACGCCTCTGCTGGGTATATCGAGAATCGTAGTGTATTGGGTGTGATGTCAAGACGGAAGTATCACTCCAGTCATAGTGGAGATGATGTCACGTAGGATACGGTACTAGTGCTCTTAAGTACTGCAGTCATCGAGATATTATGACTAGGTCATGTATATCCGATTATAGAGACTAGTTACCAGACATCCGACATGTGCTTCGTACGGGGCAGACACATTCCAGCCCCAGGCCTAGCACGTGACAATCTGATACTGGATCGCAATACGCAATACTACGTATACTACGCCTGACATAGATTATATATTCCAGTAAGAATATTTCTGGAGAATTGGGTAGGCACGGTGCTTTGCTAGAAGCCAACCATGTCTTGTAAATCGGTAAGCACGTGGTACGAGGTACGCACGTATTCGGATAATCCGATGACCGTATTTACTACTGCCAACATATCCAGGGATCTCTTGGGTCGCTTCCCAAAGATTCACCGATGACAGTTGATTTAAATTAGAATTAATCTGGGATTAATTAAGAGAGAAAATTAATCTGGGATTAATTAAGATGGAGAAAATTAATCTAGGATTAATTGAGGTATTATTTAATCTGGGATTAAATGTGTTCGGAAGAGAGAGAACGCGATAATTTGGAATTAATCGGTAGAATAAATTTATTGTTAAATTTGATTTTTATTTATTTATTTATTCGTATGGGCTAAAATTAATATATCAGATATATTAATATGAATTGGATTTCATTACGAAATTAAAGTTGGACTTTAATGCGAACGAGCGAATTAATTTAGAATTAATTCGTAGACGACATTCGTAATATATTGCGAGGCATCGTTATTTAATTAAATTAGATTTAATTATTTAGCGATGAAAGTTCGTTTAATTAGATTAAACGGAACCGAGCCGCGGCAAATGTTCGTAGAGATATTTGAATTTTGAATTCAAATGTGGGGCCCACTTTAATGTGGTAGTTGGAGGGTAGTTGGCATTTTGCCAAAACCACTTACTTTCCAACCACTTGGTTTAGGTGAAACCAATTACCCACAACTACATGGTTTTGGTAAAAGGGTAAAACCCTTTAACAAAACCAAAAGGCCTTCTCTCTCTCTTCACTCAACACAACACTTGGAACAAAGAAAAAACCCTAATACACAGGTGTTTGGGCGTGAACTATAAGCCTCCCTCCATTTTGGGCATGAGCTTCATTCTTCTTCTCTTTGATTTTGTGGCAAAATCAACAAAGCTAGCACTTGGAGAAATCAACTAAGGTGATAGGGAAACAACTTCAAAAGCTTGGAATCAACAAAGGAAGGATCTTGGAGATCTTCAACTCAAAAGCTTGGAATCTCAAAGGAAGCATCTTGGATCTTGGATCTTCTTCTCAAAATTTTAAAAGCTCAAATCCATTCAATGTAAGTAATTCCGCAACTTATTTTGAATTTATGAACATGTTTTCATGCTTATTAGATCCTTGGCATGTTCTAGGAACACTAACAATGGTATCAGAGCCAATTTTAAGCATGAAAATTTTAGGGTTCATGAGACTAAAATTTGGGGCTTTTATGTTTTGAGCATGATTCTTTCAAATTGATGCTTTGAGCATGCTTAGATTATGTTAACTTAGAGTTGTGCATGATTAGATTTGAAATAAATTGATTGGATCAAAAATTAAAAAAAATTTAAGGTGGCCGATACTATGTTCAGTGAACTGTGCAGTTTTTGATTTTTTGTAACATGAAATGATGTGTTTTAATGCATGTTTAAATGTTGATTGTTGGTTTGATTAGATTAGAATCAAAGTCAATAATGTTTATGTTAAATCAAAGAGCATGTTGAGCATGAAATGATGATTTTAGGATTCAATTTGTGTTGAGCATGAAATGATGTATTTTGGCTTCAATTTGTGTAAGCAGAATGAATTGATGGATTAAGCATGATTAATTAGTTAATTGGTATTTTGGAAATATTGAGTTTAATTAATTAATCATGGCTAATACACTTTAATTAAAATAATTGTGATATTTGGAATATTATAATTATGTTAATAAGCCTTTAATTATGAATTGGGCTAAAAGTGTGTATTTGGGCTTAATGGGCTTGGTTTGACTAAGTTTGGTTTTGGACTTTTGGATTGGATCCAATTGGGCCCAAAACCAATTCCATAAAGTCCAAATACATCACTTGGCCCTTTAAAGAATTTAATTGGCCTAATGGGCCTAAATTGATTTGTGGCAATAGGGTGATTCCTATTGGCCTTGGCATTTTGGGTTTGATCCATTATGGCCAAAGCCCATGCTTTAAGAATCAATTAAAAGCCCATTGGACTTTATTGAAATGACATTGGATGTTATTGGGCCTTTGAGACCCATTAAGATTGGATTTGGAATCCAAGTCTTTAAGGCTTTTAAGTAAGTGTTAATATTTAATTTGGAATTAGTATTGAATACAAATAAATTGGATTTAAAGTTGTAGTTCAATATAATTCAAGAATACTTACTTTGAGTATTTATTCTTAAACGAGTTTGACTCACGCAAATCAAATCGTTGTTATGAACATTGGATGGTCATTAATTCAAAGATTAATTAATTGGATTAGATTGATTGAATAACATGATTTGTATGAATACATGAATGTGTTGTATGAATAATGTATATCGGATGGATATTAGAAGGGCAAGGGCAGTTTTGGAAATTGTTGTAATAAGTTTAGAATTTATTAAATTGGACCTACGTGTCCAGCCTTTTATCTCCTTTCTCATTGTATTTCTCTTCTCACCTATTCCCCTCAATGTAAATGAGGTTTCTTTATTGTATTTTGTAATTGGGTAGAAGTTAGAATAGTTCTAGCCGGGGAGAGGAAGGGAGTGATTTGTTCTAGGAACAATTTGTGACATATCCATCCGTATCATTATTAATTTATTTATTTACGCGCTTTATTATGTATTAGAATGCATGTTTAAGGGTGTTGATGATGAGACCTTATCAAAGATAATAAATTGGTTGCCAATTTGCACGCGAAAAAACCCTCAAACAATATTAAGCGTTTTCCTTCCGTTGAGTGATTCTTACTCAAGATCAAAGTTGGCATTGGTTTGTTGGCCAAAGTCAAGACCTTTGTCAATTGCGGATGTGTTTGAATCATGAAGTTTTGTTCTATATCGGTGTCTTGTCCAAGTTGTGATTTGTTGGCCAAAGTCAAGATCACTTCTTGTCCATCGACATTGATTACGAAGCTTTCCATGTCAATGGGTTCCGCTTAACTGGGATCATTAAGTTTGTTGTGCCAAAGCCAAGGCTTAGTTGATTCAGAGGAAAAAGGTTAGGTAAATATTTGATATATTGGCATATATAAGATATGTGTTCGGACTTGGATGTCCACCTACTGGATCTAGGAATTGGATGAGATCCAATTGATCTTAGAGATCTACCTAGTTAAGTATCATACAATTTGTTGGCCAAAGTCAAGATTGTGTGTTATTTAACGGGATCCTAGCCCACTAGGAAACTAGGTTTCCCGAGTACTCGACAGAGGGTTAGAGGCTCGCCGAAAAATAGTGGGAGGGAAGGCAAGAATTAAATTTGCAATATTCGTTTAGATACTTGCCATACACGCTCAATCAAATATCATTCGTCAAATAAATTAAATGTTAGTTGGACTAATATTTAATAGTTGTTTTATTTAACAGTTAGACTGTATTCAAACTACTTCATTTATAGTTGATTATATAATTGGATTATAGTAATCAATATATTTGGATTTTACCAATCATTTATAATGATTATATAATTGGATTATAGTAATCAATATATATTTGATTATAACCAATAAAATTGTAATAAGTTATATAGTTAGACTATAGTAATCATTACATTAGATTGTACCTGAAATCGTTGATTAAATAGTTGGACTATTAGAATCAAGATTAATTGAAAGATTAGTGTTTGAAACATTATCCTAGAGAAATGTGTTTAGACGACTTTAATTTTCAAATTGGGAATAAATTTCAGGATAGTCCTGAAACTAAGAAGTTACTTTATTTGATGATAAAATAACATCTTAGGCCTAAGCCATGAGTTAAGTAAATAGTAGAGCATGATCTTTGGAAGATTCATGTGATGATAACTTTAGTGCTTAATCCATTATGCTTGCCATAATGACTCCTTAATTTCCTAATCAGAACTAAGGATTAGATCCTTAAGTATGATGAAGAAATTGAAGGATCTTCATAGATCTATTCTTAGATCTTAGAAGTATTGAATTGCAATAAACAACTCTTGGAGAGTTAATGACTATTCTCAAGGAGACCAAAGTCAAAGTTTGCAATAAGGCAAGAAGCGCAAGGCGCACCCTACTTCGATATTCTAGAAGGCCAAGGCTTGGCCAAAGACTTCTGGAATATGAAAAGGGCAAAGGCAAAATCATTATAATCTTCTAGGAAGATAAAGACATATCCCAAGATATCTGCCTAACTTGTGGCAAACGGGGTCATGAAGCAAAGCATGACTACCGTAAGGACAAAGCAGACATGAAGGAATAGAAGAGAGGACAAGGTTCTGACTTCAAATATGGTTGTCATAAATATGTTCACTACTAGTATTAAAATTGGATTTTAGATACTTAGTGTGATACATAAATATGCATTGATGTGCAGAATCTGCTGTGAGCAGGATACTGACTTCAGTTGAGATTAATCTGCGAATCAGAAACGGGACGACAGTCGCTGTTTCAACCGCAGATACCTAAGTTTAAGAAACTACCTTTGGGTGTGTACTTAAATTAGGAAACTGTTATAATAACTAGTTGACTAGAAACTTGATCTCTATATCGAGTATAACTCGTTGCGAGTGTGCCTTTATATTCTAGAACACTAAAGTGTTTTATTATATAAAGATGATGTTGAGATAAACACATTAGATGTGAATAACAGTATTTATATTTTGAATATAAATAAATCTCAAACATATAACATGACAAACAAGTAACTCAAACTGATTTGATCAGATGAGACTTATTTGTGGCAGTACTGTCTGGGACACATTAAACAAGACTCGTATATCCACACTTTTGAAGAGTGGATACTAGGACGGATTTGATTCCATTCAAATGATGTCTACGAATCTAGTTTATTAGGTAAAGTACCTAAAACACCTTTACTTGGTAAAAGTGTAAGTGCCACCGATCTATTAGCCCTTGTTCATAGTGACGTAAGTGGGCCCATGTCTAGCTAGGCTAGAGGTGGATATGAATATTTCGTGACCTTTACGGATGTGGCATCGCGTTATGGTTGTGTTTCTTTTGAAGAACACAAATCAGAAACTTTTAGAGAGTTTCGACACGAAATAGACGAATAGATCGGCTAAAGTATTAAAACATCACGGTTTGACCATGATGAAAATACTTAAGCAATAAGTTTCTCATATACTTGAAAGAGTATAGTATTCTTTAATGAGGAATCCTCCCGGAACACGTCAGTTTGACGATGTGTCCGAACGGAGAAACCAAATTTTGTTAGACATGACAAGGTTAATCATGAGTCGCTCTGAGCTACCATTTTCCTTCAAAGGGATAAACATTTACAGTGCAATACTTATTTTGAATAAGGTTCCATGAAAATCTGTTTGACAGATTTCATATTAGATATGAACAGAAAGAAACTGGGCTTTCTCACTCCTGATGATTTGGGAATGCTAGGCATACGTTTGGATGATACCAACTAGAACCCCAAATTGGATAAGTGCCTAATGTAATTGGTTATCCTAAGAAAACCAAAGTATAGTACTTATACAACTCACTAGAGAACAATGTAATTGTTGCTCACCATGCGGTTTTCCTAAGAGGAATACCGATATGTAGTGGTAAGTGGGAGGATAGTAAAACTCGATGAAAAATCGGAGTTATACTGTTCAAGGCACCAAGTCCTTAATGGAACATATATAGTTCATCAAGGATGTAACTATACCAATAATCTTCGAATACACAAGAACCGCGTAGATCGGAGAGAGTCAGAAAACAACCTAGGGTATGGGTTTCTGATCTCACCTCATAAAGATGTCAATCTATTGAGGAATACAAACTGACTACGTGTGAGGAAGTGATACAAGGTATCGACTCCCTATTATGGCAAAGTGCCATGAGTCCGAAATGGATTCCATGTATAACAACTATGTTTAGGACACTAGTTGTTGTACCGCAAGGCATTGTGCCTATTGGTACTATATAAGTCTTCAAGGAAGACATACATGATGGCAACAAACCAACGTACTAAGCTAGGCTTGTAGCAAAAAGGTATCGTTATCAACATTGTGTTGATTACAATGAAACCTTTTACCTGTTGCCATGGATAAATCCATTTGGATAATGCTTGCTAACGATGCATGTTCATTCATGAAATATAACAGCTGAACGTCAAAATTGCTTTCCTTAAACGGAAACTTTTTAGAGGATGTTTATAACATCCTGACGGTTTTGTCGTACCAAAACTAGCAAATAAGATTTGCAGGTTATTCGATCCATGTTTGATTGATTGAAGCAAGCATTAGGTTCTTGGAATTATCATTTTGATGTAATCATAATGGTGTATGATTTGATTCAAAACGAATATGATTCTTGTGTATATAAGGAGGTTAGTGGGAGCGCACTGACAATGATGTCCTAAATAATAATGATATATCATTTCTTGGAAATGATATTCCCATATTACAATCGGTGAAAGCTTGGCTTTCATGAAAAACTCTCCGTAGAATTCTTGGGAGAAACAACCTTTATTCTAGGAATAAAGATCTACTAGGATAGATTTAAAAGTTGTTAACACTCTCTGAGAACTCGTACATTGAAAAATGTACGTGACCTGGTGTCTCATACGCTTTGAGCATATGGAGTCACAAATAGGTCAATCCAAGTGATAGTCACTGGATTGATATTAAGAACATCCGTTAGTATCTTAGAGAACTAAGGATGATGTCTTAAACTATGGAGAAGAGAGAACTTGAAGTGACTGAGATCACTGCTGCAAGCTTCCTAACCGATACAAACAACGGTACTATACAGTTTGAATAACAGAACAGTGAGCTGGAAATCTTCCAAGCAAGATAATGTTACCGAATAAAAACAAATGCGGGTTATTGCTGCGGCTGAGGCAGCAATAGAAGCCATCTGGGTCATTAACAAATCTAATTAGATTAGATATAGTTCTGTTAGCAGCTGAGGTAGGCTACAGCGCAGACTAAAGAATTAATGGTCTCATCAACGATCCAGATATATACTTCGACTATTCATCTGATTCGTTTGGATCATACATCGTGGCGATGTGATGATCGAATAAATACATCAGACGATAATAATACAAATCGCTGACTAAAGCTTTTACTCAGTAGTTTGAGCGAACCGTACATGGTTCGGGTGTAAGACACGAGGTGACTGGCTATAGGCCAAGTGGGAGATTGTTGGACAATTATGACCCATAGCGTCACTATTTGTACAGATCATGGTGTTGTTGTACAAATTAACTATGTGACAAAGAGATTGCACTCTTATCATTTGTGATTAGATCATCTAGATGTATAAATGATAGGAGGTCCATATGATTAGTTCCTGGATTGAGATGATATGAGACAGTATCAGTCCACGAAGGATTAATCATTAAATATCCTAGTCTAGTAGTATTATCGAGACTGGACATCGATAATGCGGAATAGACTAGTATTACACTTGTGCGTGTTATGTGAGAAACATACGGCATAGTTCTCATATATTTGGGTATAGGATACTCATGCAAGTGTAATAGGAGGTTTTGTTTTACCGATGGTACGGAAAACAGCTTCGCTCTGGATAGACCCCTCGGAATTCCATTGGTAGTATGACTATGTGTCTATGGAAGTCCGATATCAGGGTAGGTGTATTTGGTCTTAACCTGAGACTTGCACCGCTAATACTTGCGACAATCGGTATGCTTTAGTTTTGGTCGTCCAGGGCTTTAACAGGTTATGTGTACGCCTCTGCTGGGTATATCGAGAATCGTAGTGTATTGGGTGTGATGTCAAGACGGAAGTATCACTCCAGTCATAGTGGAGATGATGTCACGTAGGATACGGTACTAGTGCTCTTAAGTACTGCAGTCATCGAGATATTATGACTAGGTCATGTATATCCGATTATAGAGACTAGTTACCAGACATCCGACATGTGCTTCGTACGGGGCATACATATTCCAGCCCCAGGCCTAGCACGTGACAATCTGATACTGGATCGCAATACGCAATACTATGTATACTACGCCTGACATAGATTATATATTCCAGTAAGAATATTTCTGGAGAATTGGGTAGGCACGGTGCTTTGCTAGAAGCCAACCATGTCTTGTAAATCGGTAAGCACGTGGTACGAGGTACGCACGTATTTGGATAATCCGATGACCGTATTTACTGCCAACATATCCAGGGATCTCTTGGGTCGCTTCCCAAAGATTCACCGATGACAGTTGATTTAAATTAGAATTAATCTGGGATTAATTAAGAGAGAAAATTAATCTGGGATTAATTAAGATGGAGAAAATTAATCTAGGATTAATTGAGGTATTATTTAATCTGGGATTAAATGTGTTCGGAAGAGAGAGAACGCGATTAATTTGGAATTATCGGTCGGTAGTAGAATAAATTTAATTGTTAAATTTGATTTTTCTATTTAATTTATTCGTATGGGCTAAAATTAATATATCAGATATATTAATATGAATTGGATTTCATTACGAAATTAAAGTTGGACTTTAATGCGAACGAGCGAATTAATTTAGAATTAATTCGTAGACGACCCGTAATATATTTGTGAGGCATCGTTATTTAATTAAATTAGATTTAATTATTTAGCGATGAAAGTTCGTTTAATTAGATTAAACGGAACCGAGCCGCGGCAAATGTTCGTAGAGATATTTGAATTTTGAATTCAAATATGGGGCCCACTTTAATGTGGTAGTTGGGAGGGTAGTTGGCATTTATGCCAAAACCACTTACTTTCCAACCACTTGGTTTAGGTGAAACCAAATTACCCCAACTACATGATTTTGGGTAAAAGGGTAAAACCCTTTAACAAAACCAAAAGGCCTTCTCTCTCTCTTCACTCAACACAACACTTGGAACAAAGAAAAACCCTAATACACAAGGTGTTTGGGGTGAACTAGAAGCCTCCATTTTGGGCGTGAGCTTCATTCTTCTTCTCTTTGATTTTGTGGCAAAATCAACAAAGCTAGCACTTGGAGGAATCAACTAAGGTGATAGGGAAACAACTTCAAAAGCTTTGAATCAACAAAGGAAGGATCTTGGAGATCTTCAACTCAAAGCTTGGAATCTCAAAGGAAGCATCTTGGATCTTGGATCTTCTTCTCAAAAATTTTAAAAGCTCAAATCCATTCAATGTAAGTAATTCTGCAACTTATTTGAATTTATGAACATGTTTTCATGCTTATTAGATCTTTGGCATGTTCTAGGAACACTAACAGTATACACAAAGTATAAAAATAGAATTTACAACAAATTGCCTGGGTTGCCTTCCTGCTAGCGCTGAATTTTCCTTCTTCAACTAGACGTGAATGAAATTCATCTGTCAAGGAGTTTTCAGCATAGTTTTGGATGTCTGATTAAAGATGATCCCGTAAGCATTTCTTTTGAAGGGTCTTTTCCAACGGTAAAGTGGTAAAAAGAATTTTGTCTCATTCAGTGCTTGTGTCGCCTTTTTTTATCTTTGTCGCTCCAATGATTCCTAAAAATAAAGAAAGAAAATCATGAGGTCTCGTATGGTGCTTGACTTTGAATGGAAGTTTCATTTTGTCAAGCTTCTGGGCGATATCTTTGATTTGTACTCCCCAAAACAGTGATATTTCTCCTGAATATCTGAGATCTTCAATATGGTCAGTCAATTGTTCCTCCATTTGTCCTGCATCTTGCTCCACATTTTCTTCACATACGTATTTCAGAATTTCCTCGTTTAGCTCTTCATCTGTCATCTGTGAAATGTCTGATCCATAAATGTCAACCTAAGGATGTAAGGTTGTGTCTGATTTTAGGTTTTCATCCTCTATAGTTGATATGACTGGCTCAGGTAGTTCTTATTCAAACATTAGTGTAAAGCATGCTCCAAGATCTTCATTTTTAGGATGTTCTTCATAGATGCTTTTTTGTATTTCCTCATACGACTCTCCATCAAACATCTGTACAATAAATGTTCCAAGATCTTTATTTTGAAGATGCAACATTTCATCCTCCATTGTTGGTGCAGCTGGAACGAATAGCTCAGCTTCTTCATCCTCGTTAGAGTCAGAAGAATAATAAAAATCAAATTGAGACTTTGTTGGTTCGGGCTCCTGAACTGATACCTCTGATTCTTGATATTGCTCAGTCTCGTCCTATGTTATGATGTTATGATGAATCTCAGGATATTCGTGTTGGGTTTTATAGGTCAAACCAAGATCAATTAAGCGATGAAAAGTGTAAATACATCAAAGTAAATTTACGGAATACTCACTTTGATCGGCTTTTGCGATCCAAAGAACAATAAAAATTTATGCTCCATTGATGAAGCTCTCGGCCATGCCCTCTTTTGTGCTCCATGTTTGATCTCCAAGCTCCAAGCTTTGTGTGTGGATTCCATGCTCATAGATGGGTTTCCCTATCACCTTAGAATGACCCCTTTGAGTGCTAGCTCTTGTGAAAATTTGCAACAAATCTTCAAGAATGTGAAGCCAAGCTTCACGCCACTTTGAGAGAAAATGGAAGGCCTAGTTTCGGCCAATGAGAGGAATGAGAGAGAGAAAGTGTGTTTGGTCTCTAAAATCCATTACTACGTAATTACACACAGTCAAAAACATTTGGTATATGCTTTCCAAAAGCAATTTGGAGGGAAAAGAGCATTAATTGCTCTCAACCACCTCCATCACCAAAAAGTGACATGACACACATCACAAAAGTGGATGTGACATGTGAGTGACTTGCGATGTGATTTGTGGCCGCACTTGATTCAAAATCGGAGTAGCCTCGCAACACATCCCGGGCTCGGGTTCGTTAATTCCGAATTAACAAATTTTCCGTTGCGACGTAATTAAATCAAATTTAATTAAATAATTATGCCTAGTAAAATTACTATTCACGTCGCTAGTGAATTAATTCTAAATTAACTCGTTAACCCGAATTAAAATCTAATTTTAATTCTGCGTCGAAATCTAATTTCGTATAATATATCGAATATATTATTTTATCGATTAATTCCAAATTAATCGTTCTCTCTCTTTTAAATAATATTTGATCCCAGATAAAATATCTCTGTAATTAATCCTATATTAATTATCTCTTTCTTATAATTAATCTCAGATTAATTATGTGCGAGTCATACGTCATCGGTGAATCTTCGGGAAGCTACCCATGAGATCCCCGGATATGTTGGCAGTAAATCCGGTCATCGGACTATCCGAATATGTACGTACCTAATACTACGTTTTTACCGATTTACAAGAGATGGTTGGCTTCTAGCAAAGCACCGTGCCTACCCAATTCTCCAGAAATATTTTTAAAGGAATATGTAATCTACATCAGGCGTAGCATACATAGTATTGCGTATTACGATCCAGTATCGGATGTCACATGCTAGGCCTGAGGCTGGAATTGTGTCTACCCCGTATGAAGCACATATCAGATCTCTGGTAACTAGTCTCTATAATCGGATAAACATGACCTAGTCATATTATCCCGATAGCTGCAGCATATAAGAGCACCAATTTCGTATCCTACGTGACCATCATCTCCATATGACTGAAGTGATATTTCCATCTTGACATCACACCAATATACTACAATTCTCAATATACCCAGAAGAGCCGTACACAGAACCTGTTAAAGCCCCGGACGACCAAAACCAAAGTATATTGATTGTCGCAAGTATTAGCGATGCAAGTCTCAAGTTAAGACCAAATACACCTACCCTGATTCGGACTTCCATAGACACATAGTCATACTACCAATGGAAATCTGATGAGTCTATCCAGAGTGAAGATGTTCCCATACCATCGGTAAACACAACCTCCTATTACACTTGCATAAGTATCCAATACTTAAATATATGAGAACTATGTCGTTATGCTCCCATAACAACCATAAGACTCATGGTTTAATACTTGCCTCCCAAGAAACTATACAAAATATTAGGTCAAATGAGTGGGAAATAGTGATACATTTACCACTCATCGTATATCCACAGTGGTATCTCAAGTCAAAGAATCAGTATGCTCACTCAACCCGAGAAGATTCTTATTGACGTTGGTGTACCATCCATTAAGAATCTTCGGTGAGTCATTTAGTGTTTATCCGCTATAAACACCTACACGTCTATACGAGTCTCTAAGACTCATGGTTTATTGAGAAACCATTGGAATCCAAGATTCCAATATACAACATGTACCAGTCTCAACAGGTTTACTTTACTGACCAAGTAGTATAAACCTTGACAGGGAACTGTCTAAGAATGAAAACTTCATGATACAACTTAATGTTAGTTGCGACTAGGGATGGCAGTGGGTAGGGTATAGTGCAGGTTTTTCATTACCAAACTCGCACCCGCGCATATGTAATAAATACCAAACCCGCACCATACCCGTTGCGGGTTTTAATTTTCATTACCAAACCTGCACCGCATATAAAAATAAATTACCAAACCCGCATTGATACCCAACGGATTTTTTGCGGGTTTTTAAAATATTGAATTACTTTGTGTTCTTAATAATATAATTTTTTAATTAAATAATTTATTTTTAATTGCTAGCTGTAGTTTTCACATTTGTTTTTCATTTGACATATACAACATGCAATGTATGTATATACATTACATAAATAACATAATGTATGAAAGACTCAGTACCATATGTTTATTTTTTCATATAAACATAATTAAAACGAGTTCTTCCCTTCATAATTATAATGATCTAAGTTAGCCAACTCAATCGACAATAAGCTAAAAAGTAATCACCAATATTTGGTCATATCTTTTATGCTAAGTGTAATGAAAGTGATGCTTACAAGGCTCAAGTGGTGTAAGTGTAATGAAGAAGCAGGAAAGCTACTGAAGTTGCAGCAAACACTAGCTTATTTTGCTCCTCTCCCGTTTCTGATCATGTGAACTTAATCCAAATTTTTGTATTATAATTTTATTAACAAGTGTGATTAAAAAAAAACAATAATAGTCATGCAAAAAATCTTCAGTGGGGCAGGTTGTGTGTTGCGGCTGAGTGGGAGTGTGGAATTGTGGATTAATGTTTTAGGTTTAGGTTTTGTTAGTTGTTTTTATATGAAGGTTTTTTTTATATTGTCCTAAAAATATTAATTAATAAAAAATAATATTGCGGGTATGCGGATACCCGCAGTGGATACCCATATTTTTTTCTTAAATACCAAACCTGCACCGCATCTGCAGCGGGTTCTGCTTTAAATTACCAAACCTGCACCGCACCCACTAATATATTTACCAAATTCTACCCATTGCGGGCGGGTTTTTACGGGTTGCGGGTAAAATTGCCATCCCTAGTTGCGACGCTTTTGCAACAGTATCATAACTAATCATTCTAAGGTTTGTTACGTCTTTACCATATATAAGAAGATGTTTTATGAAAGAAAATCATTATTTTATTCATAATAAAATGTTACATTAGTATTTACAAGGAAATACATAATAAATTTGGCGCTCATAGCACCAACCCTAAAACAATCTCCCACTTGCACTAGTGCCAATATCGATTGTATCTAATACCCATTGACTCCACATATTTATCAAATAACATCGAAGGTATGGTCTTGGTAAGCGGGTCTGCTACATTATCTTCACTCAGTACCTTGCACAAATAATATCCCCTCGCGACACAATCTCTCGAATGATGTGGTATTTTCATTTTGCATGCTTCGACTTCTGATGCGCCATTGGTTCTTTTGCTTGCGCAATGGCTCTAGTATTATCACAGTATAATGGAATCGGATTCTCGATACTTGGGACTACTCCCATTTATGTGATAAAGTTCCTAACCCATACAGCTTCCTTTTCAACTTCAGAAGCTGCAATATATTCCACCTCTATGGTGGAATCAGCTGTCAACCCCTATTTGGAACTTTTCCAACAAAATGCACCTATGTTAAGGGTAAACATGAATTATGATGTAGACTTTCTATCATCAAGATCCGATTAGAAATTGGAATCCGTATACCCATTAACTTGGAGTTCATTTCCTCCATAGATAATAAATTTATCCTAAGTACCTTTAAGATACTTGAGGATATGTTTAATGGCCATCCAATGGTCATTTCCTGGATTGGACTGATATCTGCTCGTCACACTAACTGCGAAGCTGATATCAGGCCTAGTACATAACATGGCATAGATGATGCTCCCCAAACATGAAGCATAAGGTTGATTCGACATTCTAATATTCTCATCTTCTGTTTGCGAACACATCTTCTTCGAAAGATGTAAGCCATGTCTGAACGGTATGTTTGCTGTCTTATAGTTACCAAAGTTATACTGTTCCAAGATCTTATCTATGTACGTTGATTGGGATAACCCAATAAGCTTCATTTCTCTATCTCTATAGAGTTTTATGCTTAAGACATAAGAATCTTCACCTAGGTCCTTCATGGAGAATTTCTTACAGAGGTAAGCTTTGACGCCTTGCATCATCTCGATATCATTCCCAATGATAAGGATGTCATCAACATAGAGAATTAAAAATACCACCATACTCCCACTAGCCTTCTTATAAACACATGATTCTTCTGAATTCTTGAGAAAACCAGATAATTTGATTATCTCATCGAATCAAAGATTTCAACTTCATGAAACCTGTTTAAGTCCATAAATGGACTTCTTCAGCTTGCATACCATGCCCGAGTTTTCGCTGGATGCAAAACCCTCCAGTTGTTCTATATAGATTTCTTCATCAAGAAATCCATTTAGAAAAGCTGTTTTGACATCTATTTGTCAAATCTTGTAATCATGGTAAGCGGTAATTGACAACAAAATCCTTATAGATTTTAGCATTGCAATTGGAAAAAAAATTTCATCGTAGTCGACACCAGGTCACTGCGAGTAACCTTTAGCTACCAGTCAGGCCTTAAAGGTTTTAACCCATACATTGGCCCCTCGCTTCCTCTTTTAAATCCATTTACAACGGATAGGAACAATTCATTTGGGAAGCGGAACCAAGTTCAAAACTTGATTCTCATACATTAAGTACATCTCAGATTTCATGGCGTCTTACCACTTCACAGAGTCGATGTCCAACATCGATTCTCTATAGGTATAGGGTCAGTCTCTTCAACTGAGAGACATCCAGACTTTTTTCTTGTATCAAATACAAGCGTTCAGGAGGTCTATATCCCCATTGTGACCTACGGAATGTGTGTTGAAGGTTATTCATCTTCTTGAACTACAGATTCCTCTATTAGTTCGTTGGTTCCAGTTTATACTTCATCAAGTCCAACATGTCTATGATCACCACCTTCAGACAAAAATTCTATTTCTAGAAATTTTTTGAAGCGAGCTATGAACAAATTTTGATGATCGGTATCATAGAATAAATATCCTTTCGTATTTGAAGGATATCCAACAAACCTAAACTTCTACCCTCGAGGCAAAAACTTATTTTGCTGAGCCATCCTGACATATGCAGGACACCCCCAAATCTTAACATAACTAAGATTCAGTTTCCTACCGGTCCATATCTCATACGGAGTCGTAGGAATATCTTTAGAAGGAATCTTGTTCAAAAGATGTGTGGCAGTTAAAAGAGCATAACCCCATAAGTAATAGGGTAATCTGTATAACTCAACATCGATCAGACCATATCCAATAAAGTATGTTTTCTCCTCTCTGACACTCCATCGTGTGTGGAGTGTCTGGAGGAGTATATTGAGCGAGAATCCCATTCTCCTTTAAATAATCAGTGAACTCTCCACTCATATATTCACCGCCTCGATCAGATCGAAGGCATTTAATATATTGACCAGTCTATTTTTCAACTTCATTTTGGAATTCTTTGAACTTTTCAAAGGTTTCCGATTTATGTTTCATTAGATAAACATAATTGTACCGTGACAGATCATCGGTAAAGGATATGAAGTATGAAAAACCATTGTGTGTAGTCTGACTCATGGGACCACATACATCAGAATGCACGAGTTCCAATAAGTCAGCGACTCGGTGTCAAACACCCGAAAATGGGGCTTTGTGTTGGGTTTTCTAGATCAAACCAAGATCATATTAAGCGATGAAAAGTGTGAATACAACAAAGTAAAGTTGCGAAAATACTCACTTTGATCGACTTTTGGATGCGATGAACACAAAAAATTCTTCATGAGACTCTCGGCCAAGCTCCTATTTGTCCTCATTGAGATGTTCTTCAAGCTCCAAGCTTTGAAAAAGGATTCCATTCTCATGAATGGGTTTCCCTATCACCTTTGTGTGACTCCTTGGATGTGCTAGCATCATTGAAAAATTTGCCACAAATCTTTCCTTAGCTTCCTCTTGCTCTCGACCATGAGAGGAAATTTTAGAGAATAAGGCACCTTGTGCCGTGAGATGAAGGAGAGGGAGAGAAGAAGACAAATGAGTTCCGTGTTGTGTATTTTGATTTCAAAAATCAAATACAAAAAAAAAAATCAATTACCAAATTCAAAAAAAGGTACAAGGCATTAAAGCCTTCCAACAACTCACATCACTCACAAAAGTGACATCCATCACATTACTCAAAGTTGGTGTGACTTCCATCACAAGAATGACTAATGATGTGACGCGTGATGTGACTTGTGGGCCCCACTTGATTCAAAATGCGAGTGGTCCCGCAAACACTCCGGGCTCCGGTTCGCTAATTTCGAATTAACGAATTTTCATTGCGACATAATTAAATCAATTTAATTAAATAATATGCCTAGTAAAATTACTATTCACGTCGCTAGCGAATTAATTCTAAATTAACTCATTCTCCCGAATTAAAATCCAATTTTAATTCCGCTTCGAAATCTAATTTCGTATAATATATCGAATATATTATTCTATCTTAATTCCAAATTAATCGTTCTCTCTCTTTAAATAGTATTTTATCCCAGATAAAATATCTCTGTAATTAATCCTATATTAATTTTCTCTCTTTTATAATTAATCCTAGATTAATTATGTCCGAGTCATACGTCATTGGTGAATCTTCGGGAAGCGACCCATGAGATCCCCGGATATGTTGGTAGTAAATCCGATCGTCGGACAATCCGAACACTACGTGTACGTTTTTAGTACTACTTTTTACCGATTTACAAGACATGGTTGGCTTCTAGCAAAGCACCGTGCCTACCCAATTCTCCGAAATATTCTTAAAGGAATATGTAATCTATATCAGGCGTAGTATATACGTCGTATAGCGTATTGCGATCCAGTATCGGATGTCACATGCAAGGCCTGGGGCTGGAATTGTGTCTGCCCCGTATGAAGCACATATCGGATCTCTGGTAACTAGTCTCTATAATCGGATAAACATGACCTAGTAATATTATCCTGATAGCTACAGCATATAAGAGTACCAGTTTTCTATCCTACGTGACCATCATCTCCATATGACTGAAGTGATACTTTCAACTTGACATAACACCCAATACACTACGATTCTCAATATACCCAGAAGAGGCGTAGACAGAACCTGTTAAAGCCCTGGACGACCAAAACCAAAGTATATTGATTGTCGTAAGTATTAGCGATGCAAGTCTCAGGTTAAGACCAAATACACCTACCCTGATTCGGACTTCAATAGACACATAGTCATACTACCAATGGAATTCCGAGGGGTCTATCCAGAGCGAAGCTGTTCCCATACCATTGGTAAACACAACCTCTTATTACACTTGAATAAGTATCCAATACTTAAGTATATGAGAACTATGTTGTTATGCTCTCATAACACGCACAAGTGCAATACTAGTCTATTCCGCATTATCGATGTCCAATCTCGATAATACTTCGACTAGGGATGTTTTAATGATTAAACCTTCATAGATTGATACGGTCTCATAACTTATCAATCCGAAACTAATCATATGGACTTTTATCATTTATGTATCTTGGTAATCCAATTACAAATGATAAAAGAACAATTTCCTTTGTCACATAGTTAATTTGTACAACAACACCATGTTATATACAAATAGTGATGCTATGGGTCATAATTGTCCAACAATCTCCCACTTGGCCTATAGCCAATCACTCAAGTGTCTTACACTTGAACTATGTACGGGTCGCTCAAACTTCTGCTGAGAAACTGCTTTCGTCAGCGGATTTGCAAAGTTATCATCTGATGCGATTTATTCGATCATCATATCGCCATGATGTATGATCCGAACGAATCAGATGATAGTCGAAGTATATACTCGGATCGTTGATGAGACCATTAATTCTTTAGCATGTGTTGTAGCCTAGCTCAGTTGCTAACAGAACTACTCCAAATCTAATTAGGATTATTAATATCCAAAGTGCTTCTATTGTTGCCTCAGCTCCAGCAATATTCTGCTTTTGTTGTTTATTCGGCAACAGTATCTTGCTTGGAAGATTTCCAGCTCACTGTTCCGTTATTCAAACTATATAGTACGCTTATTACGATTTATAGTCTTTTTTGGGTTTGGAAACTTGAAACAGTGAACCTAGTCACTTCAATTTCTCCTTCTCCATAGTTTAAGAAAGTATCCTTAGTTCATCTAAGATAATTAAGGATGTTCTTAACATCAATCCAGTGACTATCACTTAGATTGGCCTGATTGTGACTCCATATGCTCAAAGAATATGAGACATTGGGTCGCGTATATTTATTTCAATGTACGATTACTCAGAGAGTGTCAACAACTTTTAGATCTATCCCAGTAGATCCTTATTCCTAGAATAAAGGTTGTCTCTCCCAAGTTTTCTATGGAGAATTTTTTGAAACCAAGCTTTCACCGATTGTATTATAGGAATATCATTTCCAAGAAATGATATAATCATTAATTAGGACAATCATTGTCAGTACGCTCCTACTAACCTTCTTATATACACAAGAATCATTTTTCGTTTTGAATTAAATCATATACCATTATGATTACATCAAAACGATATAGTTCCAAGAACGCAATGCTTGCTTCAAACTATAAATGGATCGAATAACCTGCAAACCTTGTTTGCTTGTTTTGGTACGACAAAACCGTCAGGATGTTGTAAACATCCTCCAAAAGGTTTCAGTTTAAGGAAAGCGATTTTGACGTTTAACTGCCATATTTCATAAATGAAACATGCAGCATTAGCAAGCATTATCCAAATGGATTTAACCATGGCAACAGATAAAAGGTTTCGTCGTAATCGACACATTGTTGATAATGATACCTTTTCGCTACAAGCCTAGCTTAGTACGTTGGTATGTTGTCATCCATGTATGTCTTCATTGAAGACTTATACAGTACCAATAGGCACAATGCCTTCCGGTACATCAACTAATGTCCAAACTTAGTTGGTATACATGGAATCCATTTCGGACATCATGGCACTTTTCCATAATAGGGAGTCGATACCTTGTATCACTTCCTCATACGTAGTCAGTTCATCTTCCTCAATAAGATTGACATCTACTTGAGGTGAGATCAGAAACCCATACCTCCCAGGTTATTTTCTGACTCTCTCTGACTTACGCGGTTCTTGTGTATTCGAAGATTGTGGTACAGTTTCATCCTTGATGAACTGTTTGTGTTCCGTTAAAGAATCGGTGCAAGGAACAGTATTACTCCGTTTTCATCGAGTTTTACTTTCCTCCACTTACCACTGCATATAGGTATTCCTCTTAGGAAAACCGCATGGCGAGCAAAAATAAAATTGTTCTCTTATGAGTTGTATAAGTACTATACTTTGGTTACCCTAGGATAACCTACAAATTAGGCACTAATCCGATTTGGGTTCTAGTTTGGTATCTTCCAAACATATGCCTAGCATTCCCAAATCTCCAGGAATGAGAAAACTCAGTTTCTTTCCTGTTCATATCTAATATGAAGTCTGTCTAACAGATTTTTATGGAATCTTATTCAAAATAAGTTTTGCACTGTTTAAAGCTTATCCCTTGAAGGAAAATGGTAGCTCAGAGCGACTCATGATTAACCTTATCATCTCCAACAAAACTTGGTTTCTCTGTTCGGACACACCGTCAAATTGATGTGTTCCGGGAGGAGTCCTTTTTGAAAGAATATTATACTCTTTCAAGTAATTGAGAAACTTATTGCTTAAGTATTTTCCACCATGGTCTAACCGTGACAGTTTAATACTTTAGCCGATCTGTCTGTCTACTTCGTGTCGAAACTCTTTGAATTTATCAAAAGTTTCTGATTCGTGTTTCAAAAGAAAGACATAACCATAACACAATGCCACATCCGTAAAGGTTACGAAGTATTCATATCCTCCTCTAGCCTAGCTAGACATGGGCCCACTTACGTCACTATGAACGAGGGCTAACAGATTGGTGGCACTTGTACTTTTACAAAGTAAAAGGTGTTTTAGGCACTTTGCCTAATAAACTAGATTCGTAGACATTATTTGAATAGAATTAAATCTGTCCAAGTACCCACTCTTCGAAAGTGTGGCTATACGAGTCTTGTTAATTGTGTCACAAACAACAATGCCACAAATAAGTCTTATCTGATTAATTCAGTTTGAGCTATTTGTTTGTCATGTTATATGTTTGAGATTCATTTATATTCAAAATATAAAAACTATTATTCACATCTAATGTGTTTATCTCAATATCATCTTTATAAAATGAAACACTTAAGTGTTCTAGAATATAAAGGTATACCCGCAACGAGTTATACTCTGATATAGAGATAATGTTTCTAGTCAAACTAGGTACATTATAACAGTTTCCTAATTTAAGTACATACCCAAAGAGTAGTTCCTAAACTTAGGTTTCTACGGTTAAAACAGTGACTCTCGTCCTGTTTCTGATTCGCAGATCAATCTCAACTGAAGTTAGTCTCCTGCTAATCAGCAGATTCTGCACTTCAGTACATATTTATGTACCACATCTAGTATCAAAAATCCAATTTTGAAACTAATAACGAACATGTTTATGACAAATATATTTGAAGCTGGAGCCTTGCCCCGCCTTTACTTCCTTCATGTATGCCTTGTCCATATGGAAGTCATGTTTCCAGTGACCCCGTTTGCCACAGTTTAGGCAGACATCTTGGGATATGTCCTTTGTCTTCCTATAAGACTGTGACGATTTTGCCTTTGCCCCTTTTAGAAGCTCTGGCTCTGCCTCATTGAACATAGTCATCAACTCTCCAAGAGTTTTCTCTTGGTTCATAATGAACCTGCTCCAGCTTTCGGGTAGAGACTATAAGATCGAATCTTTGGTAGTCTCGGCCACGTAGGTAATGCCCAGCTAACCTAGCTGATCGATGTCAGCAATCATCTGTGACACCTAGTGCTCGACAGATGTACCCTCTGACATACATGAGCAAAAGAGCTTCTTTTTCAATTTGTACTTCTAAGATCTAAGAATAGATCTATGAAGATCCTTTAATTTCAACATCATGATATAAGGATCTAATCCTTAATGCTGACGACGGAATTAAAGTGTCATTGCATCTAGCATAAAGGATTGAGCACTAAAGTTATCATCACATGAATCTTCAAAGATCATGTTCTACTATTTGCTCAACTCCGGGCTTAGGCCCTAGATGTAATTCTATCAAATAGAATAACTTCTCAATTCCCAGGACTATCCTGAGGTTTTATTCCCAATCTGAAAATTGGAGCCGTTTAAAGACATTTTCACCCGGATTATGTTCTAAATGCTAATCTTTCAGTTATCTTGATTGTTATTGTCCAACTATCCAATCAACGATTTCAGGTACAATTAAATATAATGATTATATAGTCTAACTATATTATCAACTATAATTTGATTGGTTAAATTCAAATATATATTGATTACTATAATCCAATTATATAATCAACTATAATTTGAAGTAGTTTGAATACATTCCAACTGTTTAATTAAAAGAACGATTAAATATTAGTCCAACTAATATATATTTATGTAATAACGAAAATTGAAATGAGCGCGTATTGGCAAGTATCTAAACGAAATTGCAAATTTAATACTTGCCTCCCACTATTTTTCGGCGAGCCTCTAACCCTATGTTGAGTACTCGGGAAACCTTGTTTCCTAGTGGGCTAGGATCCCGTTAAATAACACACAACCTTGACTTTGGCCAACAAGCTGTATGATATTTAACTATGGTAGATCTCTAAGATCAATTGGATCTCATCCAATTCCTAGATCCAGTGTGGTGACATCCAAGTCCGAAACATATCTAATATATGCCAATATATCCAATCTATTCCCTAAC
This sequence comes from Zanthoxylum bungeanum, assembly GCA_019454045.1. Taxonomy (NCBI): domain Eukaryota; kingdom Viridiplantae; phylum Streptophyta; class Magnoliopsida; order Sapindales; family Rutaceae; genus Zanthoxylum; species Zanthoxylum bungeanum. The sequence goes on along the minus strand of SKCR01044250.1, from coordinate 86,005 downwards.
CTTTTTCCTCTGAATCAATTAAGCCTTGGCTTTGGCACAACAAACTTAATGATTCCAGTTAAGCGGGACCCATTGACTTTGGAAAGCTTCGTAATCGATGTCGATGGACAAGAAGTGATCTTGACTTTGGCCAACAAATCACAACTTGGAACACAGCCTTCAAATTCTTCAAACACATCCGCGATGGACAAAGGTCTTGACTTTGCCAACAAACAGTGCCAATCTTGGATCTTGAGAATGAATCATTCAATGGAAGGAAAAACGCTTAATATTTGTTGAGGGTTTTTCGCGTAATTGGCAACCAATTAATTATCTTTAATTAGGTCTCATCATACACCCTTAAGCATGCATTCCAAAATCATAATAAGGCGCGATAAATAAATTAATAATGATATGCGGATGGATATTTAAAACAACTTGTTCCTAGAACAAATCTCTCTCTTTCCTCTCTCCCGCTAGCACAAATCTTACTTCTACCCAATTACATAACACTTCTAAAGAAACCTCATTTATATTGAGGGGAATAGGTGTGAAGAGAATATAAAGAGTCAAGAGGTAATAGGCTGGACTCGCAGGTCCAATTTAATAAATTCTAAATTTATTACAATAATTTCCAAAATTACCCTCACCCATCTAATATCCATCTGATATACATTATTCATACATCACGTCCATGTATTCACACAAAGCATGTTATTAATCAATCTAATCTAATTAATTAATCTGAAATTAATTACCGTCCAATGTTCAAACAACGATTTGATTTGCGTGAGTCCAACTCATTTTAAGAATAAGTACTCAAAGTACGAATCTTGAATTATATCAAACTACAATATTAAATCCAATTTAATTTGCATTCAATACTAATTCTATATTTAATTATAAATTAAATAATTACACTTTATTAATGAGCCTTTGCGACTTAGATTCTAAATCTAATCTTAACGGGTCTCAAAGCCCAATTAACATCCAATGTCAATTTAATTAAAGTCCAATGGGCTTTCAATTAATTTATAAGGCATGGACTTTGGCAACCAAAGCCCAATAAGGAATCACCATTTTGCCAAAAAATCAATTTAGGCCCATTAGGCCCAATTAAAATATTAAAGGCCCATTAAATCATATTTGGACTTTATGGAAATGGTTTTAGGCCCAATTGGATCCAACCAATTAACCTAAACCAAACTTGGCACAACCAAGCCCATTAAGCTCAAATACAACATTATAAGCCCAATTCCAAATTTAGCCCAACTAATTAAATTTCAATATTCCCAATATCACAATTTAATTAATTAAAGTGTATAGCCATAATTATTATTCAAATTAACATTTCCAAAATATCAATTTACATAATTAATCATGCTAATCTTCATCAACACATGTCCAACATTATTGAATCAAAAAATCATCTCATTACATGCTTTTGAAGCTCACGACAATTTAGGGATTTTAAATTCGATTTCGATTTTAATCCAATTAAATCCTAAATCAATTTATCCCATGTCTTCCAACTCATCCAATGATCAAAAGAACAAAAATCACCATGACTTTAGGGCACTCTACACTTTCGGCCAAGCCAAAAAAATTGGGGAAAAATTAATCCAATTCAATTTTCATCAAATTGATCACATATAACTCCAAGTTATCATCATTCAAACATACTCAATCAATCAATTTTATCAAATCATGCTCAAATTAATTTTACCCAAATTTTACCCTAATTCAATTTCATGCTTAATAATGGCTCTGATACCATTGTCGGGTTTTTTAGGTCAAACCAAGATCATATTAAGCGATGAAAAGTGCGAATACAACAAAGTAAAGTTGCGGAAATACTCACTTTGATCGGCTTTTGGATGCAATGAACACAAAAAATTCTTCATGAGACTCTCGGCCAAGCTCCTCTTTGTCCTCCTTGAGATGTTCTTCAAGCTCCAAGATTTGAAAAAGGATTCCATGCTCATGAATGGGTTTCCCTATCACCTTTGTGTGACCCCTTGGATGTGCTAGAATCATTGAAAAATTTTCCACAAATCTTTCCTTAGCTTCTTTTGCTCTCGGCCATGAGAGGAAATTTTAGAGAATAAGGCACCTTGTGCTGTGAGATGAAGGAGAGAGAGACGAAGAAAAATGAGTTGTGTGTGTGTGTTTTTGATTTCAAAAATCAAATACAAAAAAAAATCAATTACCAAATTCAAAAAAAGGTGCAAGGCATTAAAGCCTTCCAACAACTCACATCATTCACAAGTGACATCCATCACATCACTCAAAGTTGCTGTGACTTCCATCACAAGAATGACTAATGATGTGACGCGTGATGTGACTTGTGGGCCCCATTTGATTCAAAATGCGAGTGGTCCCGCAAACACTCCCGGGCTCGGGTTCGCTAATTCTGAATTAACGAATTTTCGTTGCGACGTCATTAAATCAAATTTAATTTAATAATTATGCCTAGCAAAATTACTATTCACGTCGCGAGCGAATTAATTCTAGATTAACTCGTTCGCCCGAATTAAAATCCAATTTTAATTCCACGTCGAAATCTAATTTCGTATAATATATCGAATATATTATTCTATCGATTAATTCCAAATTAATCGTTATCTCTCTTTAAATAGTATTTTATCCCATATAAAATATCTCTGTAATTAATCCTAGATTAATTTTCTCTCTCTTATAATTAATCCTAGATTAATTATGTCCGAGTCATACGTCATTGGTGAATCTTCGGGAAGCGACCAATGAGATTCCCGGATATGTTGGCAGTAAATCTGGTCGTCGGACTATCCGAACACGTACGTACCTCGTACTACGTTTTTACAGATTTACAATACATGGTTGGCTTCTAGCAAAGCACCGTGCCTACCCAATTCTCCAGAAATATTCTTAAAGGAATATGTAATCTATATCAGGGTAGTATACGTCGTATAGCATATTGCAATCCAGTATCGGATGTCACATGCAAGGCCTGGGGCTGGAATTGTGTCTGCCCCGTACGAAGCACATATCGGATCTCTGGTAACTAGTCTCTATAATCGGATAAACATGACCTAGTCATATTATCCCGATAGCTGCAGCATATAAGAGTACCAGTTCCGTATCCTACGTGACCATCATCTCCATATGACTGAAGTGATACTTCCATCTTGACATCACACCCAATACACTACGATTCTCAATATACCCAGAAGAGGCGTAGACATAACCTGTTAAAGCCCTAGACGACCAAAACCAAAGTATATTGATTGTCACAAGTATTAGTGATGCAAGTCTCAGGTTAAGACCAAATACATCTACCCTGATTCGGACTTCCCTAGACACATAGTCATACTACCAATGGAATTTTGAGGGGTCTATCCAGAGCGAAGCTGTTTCCGTACCATCGGTAAACACAACCTCCTATTACACTTGCATGAGTATCCAATACCCAAATATATGAGAACTATGTCATTATGCTCTCATAACGCGCACAAGTGCAATACTAGTCTATTCCGCATTATCGATGTCCAATCTCGATAATACTACGACTAGGGATATTTAATGATTAAACCTTCATGGATTGATACTGTCTCATATCTTATGAATCCAGAATGAATCATATGGACTTTTATCATTTATATATCCCGGTAATCCAATTACAAATGATAAAAGAGCAATTTCCTTTGTCACATAGTTAATTTGTACAACAACACCATGTTCTGTATAAATAGTGAGCTATGGGTCATAATTGTCCAACACTATGGTCATTTTACCATGAATACAAGATTCGCAAGTTGGATAAGGTTCAATGGTGAGATCATGTTATCAAATCATTCTTAACCATTTAGGTTAGGCGTTTCAAGCCTATATGACCTAACCGCATATGTCAAAGTTCAGTATTATTTATATTAGATTGTTTACGTTTATTAATTCCAGTATTAAAGATATCTTATAAGGTACGCAATGTGTAATGACCATGCTCGTTTGACAACAAAGGATTTGAATATTATAACTATCATATAAATACAAAGAACGATTCTTAATATTTACATTATATCCTTCATTATCTGATACAAAAAAAGACATAATATTCGCCACACATCCTGTCACAAAATAGCAGTCATTTAACAAAAGTCTCCCATTGGGTAAGGGAATCTCGCATATGCCCACTGCAACCGCATCTAGAGAGTCGCCACTCCCGAATCGCAACTATATATCCCCACATTTCAGCCGTCTACTTCCCGTCAGCACCTGCAACGTATTGCAAATGTGAATAGGACAAGCAGAATCTAAAATCCAATTAGATGTCATAGCTTCACAAGCCATTGAGATATCAATAATAGGAAAAATAAAAGTATCTGATGTCGATGCCCTTTCCTTCCTTACCTGTGCAAGATAGTCCGGACAGTTTCTTTCCAGTGCCCGACTTTCTGGTAGTGGTGGCACTTATCTTCAGAAGCTCTTTTGGGCTTCGGTAGCTTAGCCTGCGGAGGAACATTGAAACCCTTATTTTTCTTTCCTTTTATCTTCTTCCCTTTCAACTTGGATTGGGAAGAAGCGAAAAGTGAAGTGGGTTTCGGAAGGTGAGTCGGAACTCCCTTCCTTAAATCTTCCTCTATTGTGAGAAGCATCATATGCAACTCACGGTAAGAGCAGTGAATCCCATTCATGTTGAAGTACATAACGAACTGGCGATATGACACTGGGAGCGAACAAAGAATGACACTACGTCCCAGAGTTTCATTGAGAGGGAAATCTTGGCGCCTCAATTGCTAGATCAAATCAATCAAATGAAGCACATGCGGGCTCACAGCCTGCCCCTCATCAAGTTTATGGAATAGTTCCATTGAAACTCTATGAACCACGACATGTTCCTGGTTCATGAACAATTCACGAAGTTGTGTCATCATGCTATATGCATCGTGCATCTCAAAGTAAGTCTTCTTAAGCTCAGAAGAAAGAGAACTCAGAATGCATGATTTAACCCTTAAATCATCATCCTTCCATCTCTGAAAAGTCTCATGTTCTTCAGGAGATGCATCTGGAGATATAGCAAGCAGTAATGGACCTTCCAAAATATATCATAGCTTCTCGGAATTGAGGAAAATCCTCAAATCCATATCCCAATCCGCAAAATTTTCAGCGCCTTTTAGCTTATTCGTATAAAGCATACGAGCAAAAGGATCGGTTGGAGGTGTCGCCATCGCAAATCTATCAAATAGACAGTGAATCAACTGTTAGCAGATAAGTAGATAAACAGTTTCATATTATATCATAAAGCATTAACTAGATCATGGGTTTTTTAATCTAAAAATGCTCATCTCACTATTTCATGCAAAATTTTAATTCCCAACAGAATACAAAATATGCGATAATAAAATCATAACATAATAGTGAAAGGTGGACCCCGTAAATATATTTCAGCTCACAGCTTTGGCACGTTCTCGTCTACGTATATTCATTAGGTAGACAACTCATTGTCAATCACTCAATAGTGACTCATGGGTTTTCGGTCCTGGTCGTTTCTCATTGTGACAGCTTTAACACGTTCACAATGAAGTGTACCAAGGTTAGACTTGTCAATGATAAATTCAAGATACTTGCGAAACCCTGACAGCTTTGGCACGTTCAGGATTCCGCTTTCGCTTGAATTCACCTATCGCAGAAAATTTATCGATAAGCGGTATTGACAAGACGGACCAATTAATATACATCAAATACAAATTAAATTAGAAACCTTATTTTAAATATGGATTTTTCCGTAAAAGTTGTTTTTACTTTATTTAATCAAATTAAATAAATACATGCATGCATAAAGTCAAGATTAAAGAAAATATTGAATTTTAAAGGAATAATCACATATCGGTGTCTAGAATCAGACTCGCTCTGATACCAATTTTGTTGGGGTCTTATACAGAATTACAAGGTTAGCACAGCGGAACGCGGAAAACAGAATTTTTCCGATTTCAAAAATTTTTCTTAGAACAATTAAATAAACTTTTATTTAATTAACCAATACTTAAAATCTGAAATTTTAACCCAAGAAATCAAATTTTTTTTATTTACCGAATTACCCCAAAGTTTTACAATTAATCATTTTGGACTTTAAATTGTCAAATACATATTTAATTGATTCCAAATTAATCCCAAAATAATTTATACATGTCTAATATATTAAGATATAATTTGCAGCACAAATCCCAAACTTTTAAGTAATTACCGAGAGCACCCACAAAATTTCAGGATTTGCAATTTGGTCTTTTTTGGTTCAAAACACATTAAGATCAAATCAAATCAGTCCCAAATTTAATATACATCATATATACATCACATTACATCACATATATAAAAATCCCCAAAATTGGATTAGGTTTAGAACCCTAATTTCATAAATTACTCCAATTGCACAATTTACACTAAATTGATAAAATTCAACACTTTAATCAATCCAATACCACACTAATCAAGTCTCACCATCATGAAACAACTCAAGAATAATTCTAGGTTAATTATGAATGGCTAAGCAACTCTAGAATGGCAACTTCAATTACTAATTAATCTTATAAACTTAATTACTCCTAATAAGCTTATAAATTAAACATACATGCTAAACACCTCCAACAAGCTTCAAACACATTTAATTACAAATTCAAAGAGTAGAGGCATCATCTTAGCAACACAATTTGAAGTTAAGAATGATAGAAATAATTTCCTTATTGAAGGGTATAGAAAATTACTTACAAAAATTCACAATTTTGCTTTGTTTTCTTTCTTTGTTCCTTCAACTTTTTTCTCTCAACTCTCTTTGTAAATATTTTGAAAACTTGTGTAGGTGTTTGAAAAATGAAACAAAATAATTTTGTTAAATATTTTCCAAGTGGCCGAATTTCACAAATAAATAAAATAACATTAATTTATTTTGTTGCATTTCTATTAGTCCACATTTTACTTTAATAAAATTAACATTTATCTTAATAAAACAAACCACAAATGGACCAATGGTATTAAGCCATTAAAAAGGCAAAATCATTATTTAAGATATTTGTTATATTAATTAATTTAATTATTTAACAATTAAATAATTAAATAATAAATATAAATATCTTAAATATATGTATTATATTTAGATTAAATATCTCAAATACATATATTAATGATATATGTCAATTATCACAATTTGATATTTTTTTAATGTGTATTTAATAAAATCAAGTATTAAATATAAATACACATTAATTCGGAAATGACCGTTAGGTCCCGATTGCATGTATTTTTCATATAACCGTTAAACGAGTTATAAATAATCAGTATTATTCATAACAGTTGCCCTAGTGCTCTACGATGATATCTCATTAGTGAGACTCTCTAAGTTCAGGCATATCCGTCAGGAAATCAAATTTCGTGTCCATAATTCACTCACCCATAAATTATGACGAACACGGATAAACTCTCTGAACCATACAGGTCAAGGTCACTGCATACGTCTAATCCCTCCGTCACAGGTATCCGGATTATTCCAGAGATATAGATACAAATGTCAAATCTCTATAGATATAATCATGTCGACGTTTCTATTAGCAATCTCTTAATAACACTTAGAACTGATTTCTACAGTGTACCATGGGGCCATGGATTTAACAGATTGCTAATTCCATATTAAATACATATGCTCTGTACACAGAGCTGACAGATCATTTCTTGATACACATAGGATATCATGAGCATCAGTCCACACCCAACGAACAGGCGGAGGTCTGATATAAATAGATTGGTGACGTGACTGACATCTAAGTGTGGAGGATAACTCATATATCCACAGTGGTATCTCAAGTCAAAGAATCATTATGCTCACTCAACCCGAGAAGATTCTTATTGACGTTGGTGTACCATCCATTAAGAATCTTAGGTGAGTCATTTAGTGTTTATCCGCTATAAACACCTACACGTCTATATGAGTCTCCAATACCCGTGATTCATTGAGAAACCATCGGAATTCAAGATTTCAATATACGACATGTACCAGTCTCAACGAGTTTACTTTACTGACCAAGTAGTGTAAATCTTGACCGGGAACTGTCTAAGAATGACAACTTGATGATACAACTCAATGTCAGTTGCGACACTTTTGCAACAGTATCATAACTAATCATTCTAAGATCTGTTACATCTTTACCATATATAAGAAGATGTTATATACAAGAAACTGCTTATTTATTCATAGTAAAATGTTACATTAGTATTTATAAGGAAATACATAATAAAATTGGCTCTCAGAGCACCTACCCTAACATATACAATGATTACGATGGTGGTTGCCCCTACATATTTCACAACTTATCATTGTGTTCTGAAAGGCTTGAGCATTCAACCAAACATTTCTTAAATGCATGTCAACAAGTACTATATCTTCAAGACTTCAAGTTTTTTTATAAATAGCTTCCAACACGTACTTTATCCCACTAACATATGGTGCAATATGATTTCTTAAAGTACTTAGTTCTTTTATCATCCATTGGTACTTCATTATTTAAAATACCTGAAAAATAAAAATAAAAAAAAAAAAAAAAAAAACTAAAGTAATAATTAAAAAAATAAAAATAAAAAGATGGTCTAACTAAGATTAAGATTGATTACTCTAATACTAACAAAAATAAACAATTCATCGGCAACGGCACCAAAAATTTGATCATGATTTTAAATAGCACACAAGTGTACGTATCGCACAAGTAGTATAAAAATATCGATCCCATGAGGAATCGTTATTAATGTCTAAAATTAAAGTTTTACCAACACTAATCTTATTTAAACTTATGATTTTGAAGAAGAGATATTAACTAATAAATTAAAGTAAAAGAAAAGAAAATTGAAACACATGAAAGTATAAAGGTAAGAAGAATCTAGTCATAAATTCTCCGCAATATTCCCTTAAATCTTTCTCCCCTCTTTATTACTGATCAATTATGATGAATTATTAACCTAGAACACAAAGTTATCTACAAGCATCTTCCGATGGTCAAGTAGAAACGCCAAACTTAGTTTAATTACCTATATTTCTATTATAATTAATTTAAGCCAAACTCATTACGATCAGGTTCCAATTATGTCTACGCATGCCTTGCAGGTATATTCATATCCTGCACAGAAATATATTCAATGGAATGAGATCTCATGTTATCAATTCTCAGATCTAAACCAAAATTCCCTTTTCCAAAATCCTTAGAGTTTACCACAACTATCCTACTGTTGGCCAAGTAATAGAAAGCATTCAGCATAGAGAATGATAAACAGTCTATATTAAAGATCACAAATCAACCATAAAAGAGATTCAATTAATAAACGTTCATATTGAGTTCCATTGTAATCCTAGAACAAGATCTAGTTTATGATGAAGAAGATAAACAAAATCACCATGGTAGTCAACATAATAAATAACAAAAAAAAATTAATAAAGAATGGATAAAAATGAATAAATCACTCCAAGTTTTTCAATCTTCTCTTCTTAATCTGTGTTGATCTTCTTGTTTTTGATTGTTCTTAAATGGTTGATGTGTTTAGAGAGTGTTTTGTCCTCAAAAGATGCTTATTTTCCTCCCCAAACAACGCAAGTGAAGTAACTTTAGACGTTCCTCTTATATTGATATCATAATAACCAGGTTTCTTATTCAATGTTTAGAGTCTTCTGTATTTGCGTCGCGACACAACTGTCTTTGCGTCGCGATGCAAGCTGACAATGCTTCATTGGCAGCTTCAAGCTCGATTTTAGCCTTCAATGAGTTTGATTCAGTCTTTAACATAAACTATAAAATTGTAGATAATTGAGTCTTACATCCAACACAACTTATTCAGACTTTAAGACTAAAATACTGAAGGTTGTGCAAATTAGGAAGTCACTAATGGAAATTGGGAATTTTGGATTTTTCACTCCTTTTTATTCCATTTTTCATATAATGCATCCTAGACAATAAAATTATGAACATTAGTACATTTAACACATTTAATAACATAATTTAGGAGGGAAATCAATTATAAATATACTTGAAAAGTCTATATTATAGGTACTCATCATCGGTATTATGACAAATATCAATGAAAAATATTTTTGGTAAAACCCTAAAATTTTGTAATACACATTTAGCGACGGATATTCCGTCAATAATACGAACAATTTCCATTGGTATTAAGCCAAATATGGACATAAAAAATCCCACAATAATATCCAAAAAATTATTGATATTCCGTCAAAAATGTATAGTTATTTTTTAACAATGTTATTTATGATAACCGTTGGTAATTACTGATATAAAAAATTTCGTCGATAATTTGACAGTTTCTTATAGTGCCAATAGCAGACTAGTTATTCATAGTGAATTTAATTATCTAAGACGGCTATCTTTTAGCAGTCTCCATTACAAAAATAGAAAAAAAATATACCAAAGAATTTAAATTATCAAAACATATAGAAATATTTGTTTTGATGTGCCAGTGTCATCTCTAAAAATTCTTCCAAGCCGTTATGTTATGCCGTCTTTTTCTTCTTCACACTTAATCTTCTACTCCTCCCCAGAAATTTGAGAACCTCATCAATAAGAATCACAGGAGCCGAAACCAGGATGACCAGAAACCATTCATTCAGATTCAAAGGAACAATGCCAAACACGTCTGCGAGGAACGGAACGTAAAGTATGAGGCAATGGAGTCCGAATGAGACTGACATGGCAACTAATAGCCAAGGGTTCCTCCAAGGTGGCATTGTGACCAAGCTGTTATCTTCAGATAGTGCATTCAAGGAATTGAACATCTCAATTGCCACCAATACCGAAAGTGACATAGTCATTGCCTTAACTTTCCCAGTGGTAAAATAGTCACACGGGTTAGAGAAAGTGATCATCCGATCCCCACCACCAACTGCGTATGGAGTTGCAGTGAAATTAGACCACGTTGAACACTCCCCCCAGTTACGGAGCTGAGATAGAGTAACGAGTGTGTGTCCATCGCCAACAAGATTAATACTCATAAATGAACCTTGAGTATACCATAAGACAAATATGCCAACAGTCGCAATTCCCACATAAGAACCAATTACCTGCCATTCAAAACAGAAAGATAGATAGTGAGTACAACCTTGCTTTGCTTCCTTGATGATTAATCACACACATCCGTTGAAGTTTTACTTCATATTTATTTTGCATTTCATTTTGCTTCAGGATCTCGAAAATCAGACAATATCTTTTACGTCATTATACTGATCAAGTATTACAGAAGAACCAAATGCCACTAAAGTTCTTATTACTATTAAGGATTTTCATCAATACTTACCAAGTAACGCAGAAGAACCCATGAATTTATCAGAGCATCATCACTTCTGCGGGGTGGTTTACGCATTATATCAACATCAGCAGGGTTGAAACCTAGAGCGGTTGCTGGAGGACCATCAGTAACCAAATTTACCCACAGAAGCTGCACAGGTATCATACATTCTGGTATGCCCAGAGCAGCAGTCAAGAATATGGATATTACTTCTCCAACATTGGATGATATCATATACCTGAATATTTCGAACAAACAAATAAGACACCTGTAATCCAATCAATGGAAGAAAATGAGAGAATAAAGATGTACCTAATAAAAGCTTTCATGTTATTATAGATTGAACGACCCTCAGCCACAGCCGAAACAATGGTACTAAAATTATCATCGGCCAAAACCATATCCGAAGCTTCTTTTGCAACCTGAAACAGTAAACATGGAGAGTTCCCAAAGTTAGAAGAAAATCAAATCTGAAAAGATAATTACCAAGAACTCAAGTTTCAAAGTCCGCAGTCCTCTGGGCCAGCACACAAATGGAACAAAGTTTAAATTTTCGAGTTACCTCAGTTCCAGTGATGCCCATTGCAATTCCAATGTCAGCCAATTTCAGAGCAGGTGCATCATTTACACCATCTCCTGTCATTGCAACCACTTCCCCCATCTCTTTTAGCATCCTCACGATTTCTTGCTTATGCCTAGGCTCAGCACGGGAAAAAACCTTTCCACCCGGTTTTGACAAAGTTTCAATTTGTTGTGTAGTGGAAAGAGACGTGAATTCTTTACCCGTAAAACTTCTCCCTCTAAGATCCTCATCTTCAGAAAATAATTTAATTTCCCTGCAAATTGCCTCAGCTGTGGATTTATTATCTCCAGTTATCACCATAACTTTGATCCCGGCTCCACGACAATCCTCAATTGCTTTATCAACTCCATCTCGAGGAGGGTCCTGTTGGATGTGTTTAGTAAGAATTATTAAAATTTACAAGTCTTATATAAATATCAATGGATGTGCAGCATTAACACAGTGGCATATACTTACCCTTATACCAACAACCCCTACAAAGACCAAGTCACTTTCAATGGAGGAGTAGCAAGATGGATCAAGCAACTTCTTGTGGGCAGGATGACTCTCGGCATAGTAGTCTGAAAACTCTCCCAACTCATCCTTATATGCCATCCCTAAGCATCGCAGTCCCTTTGAACTCATCTCCAAATGTCTTGAAAGCAATAGTTGACTGCATGGTTCATTTATTGGAACAAGAGATCCATCTGCAAGTTGCACATGTGAACTGCGCTCCAGTAAACTCTCAACAGCACCCTGCAAATACAAAAATTAAATGAAGTACAGAAGAGCCATCAGGTTTCGAAGATTTCATGCTGATTGTAAAAAGCTGTCTGCTGAATCTAACAAAAAATTGGAGCATAAATACTCACTTATTAATTTTGCTATAATACAATTCATTATGTCCTATTTCAGTCAGTTTTGGATCAGCTTTATATTTGAATGGATTTAACTCTCAAGTTTCAAAATCAAAAACAAAAAAAAAAAAAAAAAAAATATCCACATACCAGAAAACTAAAATCAAAGTGAAAAAATATATTTTAATTCTAAGTTCAATATAGTTACTTCTCTTACAACAAAGCTGGCATTAAATAAAATGTGGCAGTCACCTTGACAAGTAATCGATTATGTCCAGTAGGCTCGCGGACAATAACACTCATTGATTTTCGAATGCGATCAAACTCCAATGTGGCAACCCTCTTTGATCTTTTTGTCCACCACTGACAACAGCCTATATTTGAACATATTAATGGATGAGATCAAGAAATTCATTTTGTAATTGAAGAGCCTAAATAAAAAAAAATTTCCACTCACCTAATTTGACAGTGCTGTGGTCAATCAAATAGTTTGCTGCAAGCTTTGTATCACTGATCTTGTTCCTTCCCTTGGCATTTGGAACTCCCATCTTTTCAACTAAAACCTTTAAAGCAGCTTCAGTGGGCAAACCTGTAGCTCGAAAGAGAGGGCCATCACTATAAACCCCAGCATCATTACAAACAGCACATATCTCTGCCATGGCTTGCAAGTTAGCATCCATATTGTAGCACGGCCAATCAACAATTCCACCATCCTTAGGATCATAAGTTGTTCCTTCAACACGGAAAATTCTGGAAGTAGTAGGTTTCCCACCCAAAGTGAAGAATTCAGTCGCAGACATCTGATTTGTAGTCAGTGTCCCAGTTTTATCAGAACAAATCACAGTTGTGCATCCCAAAGTTTCTACACTTGGAAGTTTCCGTACAATAGCATTCTTTTGTGCCATTTTCTTGGTACCAAGAGCTAAGCAAGTTGTAATTACAGCAGGAAGACCTTCTGGGATTGCAGCTACAGCCAATGCAACAGCTATTTTGAAATAATAGGTGCATTTCTCAAACGAAAATAGGACATTTGTAGGCCATCCATCCACAACATCCCAGGAGAGAAAATTCTTGTAATTTATAAACCAGACAGCAAGGCAAACTAGAATAATTGCAGTAGTAAGCCTGTTGCCAAATTCATCCAGCTTCTTTTTCAAAGGTGTATCACTCTCTTCCAAAGAAGCCTCGTGTATTTGCTTCTGTATCATCCCAATCTCAGTGTTCATGCCAGTGCTAATAACAATACAAACACAGCTTCCATTCACGACTGTTGTGCCTGCAAAAACCATATTTTCTTTAGCTTGCAGTTCACAGTCATCCAAGAACACAGGACTAGTGCCTTTTAAAACAGGCATTGCCTCTCCAGTCAATGAACTCTGCTCAACTCTCAAAGTTGAAGTTTTCAACGCCGCAACTCTCATGTCAGCAGGAACTTTATCCCCAACCCTCAGTTCCATTATATCCCCAGGAACAAGATCTCTGGCAGGCAAGTCAGGAACAAGATGCCCGTCTCTCAAAACCTTCCCCGATTCACATTGCATCTCCTTGAGGGCTTCAAGTGCCTTTTCCGCATTGCTCTCTTGCCACACCCCAACAATTGCATTAAGAACCAAAATAAGTACTATCACCAATGGTTCCACATACGCCTCAAAACCAGACTCCCCGGATTCACTACCGTGCAAATAAGCTAAAATGAAGGATATAAAAGCCGCAACAAGAAGTACCTTCACAAGGGTATCATCAAATTGTTCTAACACTAGCATCCACAGAGGTTTCCTCTTCTCCTTGGCAAGTTCATTGCATCCATATCTCTCGCGCCGCTTTTCCACCTCAGAAGAATTCAAACCTTTATCTAGTTTCACATTGTACTCTTTCAAACACTCCTCTACAGACCATGACCAAGCAGGAAATGTCTTTTCCACCATGGTATTTTCAACTTGGAGTTCAAACTTCAAACTATCAAAAAAAAAAAAAAAACAATAATAATAATAATTAAAATTTCCAAATAACCACAGCAAATTCCTTCCAAAAAAAGTTCAAAGTTCAAACACATGAAACAAAATTTAGCAAAAGCATAAAGAAGAAAAATTTAAAAAACTACAACTACAAAGTACAAAGACAACTATGTTACTAATTCTTTTATAACAAGACTAACCGCCACCCACAAAAAATTTATTGATTGATAAAACAGAGAGGGTGATTTAATAAACCCAAATAAACAACAAACCAGACAAAACTAGAAAATAACTGTAAGAATAAACAATCATATAAATAATTACCACTTACCAGTTGCCAGAAACACTCACTTTGCAATTTGCACTTAATTATAAAGAGCATAACAGGAACGAGAGTTTTTAAAAAAAAAAAAAAACAGAACCTTTAAAGATGGAAGAGCAACAACTTACAAGAAAAGTTGGTGGCTAATGGCTTGTTAACAAAGCAAAAGACCAAATAAAATTCTCTTCCACGACTAAAAAAATCAAATCTTGGTCAAAGGAAGTAAGTGGAACATATGTTTTCCGTGAATAGTAATTATAATAATAATAATAATAATAAAATGAAGAATTGTTTATTCGATCATGACTCTTTTTGAACTTCCATGGCTCTCTGTTTTCGTTAGTTTGGAATATTTGGATCTTTTCTTGGCTCTAGTAATTCCTCCCAGCCAGCAGTTAAAAAATTTGAAAGAGTTTTTTACGGAGTTGCCCTTGTTTGTTTAGTGTAATTACAGATTTGACCCTGGAGTTGACTTTTATACGTATATATAAATTGCGGCCGCACGCTCTTTTTGTCGAATCTTATGTTTTTGGACATGACCCAATTGGTGTAAAATGAGATATCCAAAAGACATCTCGTAGGATAAATTTGGATTTTTAGTTAATTTTTTAACTCAGGATATTATTTTATTGAGATTTAAGATGATTTTTAATTTCAATTTCAAATTTTTATTAAATTATTAGAATTTATAATGAGAAGAGATTGTGAGTCCTGTCTTGATCGATTGCTAAATCTATTAGAAGCTGGTTTAATTGATTTTATTTTAATAGATAATTATTTGGTGAGAGAATTAGATTAGACTAATTTAGTTTTTTTTTCTGGGGTACTTAGTCAAATAATTTATAAGAGTTTAATTTTTGCAACTGTATAAAAGCTAAAACTAGGCCCGCCTTTGGAGAGTAATTCAGCGGAAGGTGACATGAAGGTACTTTTATTGGTCATGGCGTTGAAAAGGAGTCTTTGAAAGTTGGTGATTCATGATGGTATGTTTCATTTAGGAAACCAGAACATTTAATAAATCAATCAATGTTAGGCTGCTTCAAAAGGTTAATTATCAAGTAGAGGTGCCACCAATTCGTTTGATTTGAAATCGGAATCGAACCGAATGGTTATGATTCATATTCTTGTGAAATTTTAATTGAATTGTATCATTTCGATTCGGTTACTGTTGACAAAAGAAAGTCGCCCTAGAACAAATGAGTCAGTACAGGACAAAAGCAAGCAGAGCGAATAGGTATCATGCCACATGACGATTTGAAACCAGGACGACGACGAGAAGAGTAATCAGAAAGATCACCAGACGACACAACAACTAAGACGACAAAAGAGTTAGGACGACTGAGTACATGCTGTGGTTGATCCCACGATTTAAACGATTAGACAGTATCACCCACGACTTGGCAGTTCATCGCGCACAATCTAGCAGTTCCCCCTATGATCAGGCAGTTATGGCACACAACTTAACGTTGAAGACGTGATCCAGCGGTTGTGGAGAAGTTACGGACTGAAACCATCCGAGCAGTTAACGAGTTCCACTATATAAGGCTCACTCATGCGAAGAAGAGAAAATGAAGAAATAAAGACTCAAAACGAGCATTTTATTTTAATTTCGTAGCTTTGTAATCTTAGGACTGTAATCTGTGTGTTTGTGCCCCTTGGAGGCTTGTTCACTTAATCAAACACCCTTTGCTGGGACTGTGTCTCAGGAGGTTTGAACCTTACACGCTCTTTTGACAGAAAATTGTGCAAACAGTTTTTGCGATCACAGTGGGAGGATTGATGTAAAAAGTGGAAATGCCTCCGAAAAGAAACACTCAAACTGGCTCAAGTACATAGGAAGGGGGACTGGAGCAAACCAACCAGCCCCATGTTCCAGCCGTAGTAGGTCATTTCGAGGGTCTGACAGACGCTAGTCGATATGAACCTATGCGAGAGTTCAGCCCTAACGCGGTTCACGCCTTGTTCGGCGAGTTCACACAAGATGTTGTCGAATAGGTTAGGTTTCAAAACGCTCACATCATAGATAAATTTACTTCGACTAGTAACTCACATTATGAAAATATGGTCAAACACCTAAGCTCATTAAATGAGTTAATGGCCAAGTGGGTAAATGGGGGACAACCCTACCTGTTAGACAATTATGACTCATAGCGTCACTATTTGTAAAAGACATTGTGTTTTTGTACAAATTAATTATGTAGCAATGGAAATTGCATTTTATCATTTTGTAATTTGATTACTTATATATATAAATGATAAAAGTCTTTATGATTAGTTCCAGATTATAAGATATGAGACAGTATCAATCCATAACGGTTTAATCATTAAATATCCCTAGTCGTAGTATTATCGAGATTGGACATCGATAATGCGGAATAGACTAGTATTGCACTTGTGCGTGTTATGGAAGCGTAACGGCATAATTCTCATATATTTAAGTATTGGATACTTATGCAAGTGTGATAGGAGGTTGTGTTTACCAATGGTACGGAAACAGCTTCGCTCTGGATAGACCCCGCGGAATCCCATTGGTAGTATGACTATGTGTCTATGGGAATCCGCTTCAGGGTAGGTGTATTTGGTCTTAACCTGAGACTTGCATCGCTAGTACTTGCGACAATCAATACGCTTTGGTTTTGGTCGTCCAGGACTTTAACAGGTTTAGTGTACGCCTCTTCTGGGTTTATTGAGAATCGTAGTGTATTGGGTGTGATGTCAAGATGGAAGTATCACTTCAGTCATATGGAGATGATGATCACGCAAAGATACAGAACTGGTACTCTAAATTGGTTGCAACCATCGGGATAATATGACATGGTCATGATTATCCGATTAAAGAGACTAGTTGCTTGTAATCCGATATATGCTTCGTACGGGGCAGACAATATTCCAGCCTCAACCTTGCATGTGACATCTGATACTGGATCGTTATACGCAATACTACGTATACTACGCCTGACAAAGATTATATATATATATTCCTTTAAGAATATTTCTGAAGAATTGGGTAGGCACGGCACTTTGCTAGAAGCCAACCATGTCTCGTAAATCGATAAGAACGTAGTACGAGGTACGTACGTGTTCGGATAGTCCGACGACCGGATTTACTGCCAACATATACATGGATCTAATGGGTCGTTTCCCGAAGATTCACCGATGACGAATGATTCGAACTTAATTAATCTGGGATTAATTACGGAGAGATTTTATCTGGGATAAAATACTATTTGAAGAGAGAGAACGATTAATTTGGAATTAATCGATAAAATAATATATTCGATATATTAAACGAAATTAGATTTCGACGCGGAATTAAAATTGGATTTTAATTCGGGCTAACGATTTGATTTAGAATTAATTCGCTAGCGACGTGAATAGTAATTTTGCTAGGCATGATTATCTAATTAAATTTGATTTAATTACGTCGCAACGAAAAATTCGTTAATTAGGAATTAACGAACCCAAGCCCGGAATGTGTTTGCGAGGCCACTCCGATTTTGAATCAAGTGCGGCCACAAGTCACATCGCTTGTCACATCACCTGTCACTTTAGTGATGGATGTCAAGTCACCTTTTGGTGATTGACAACCAGTCACTATTCATGATGGTGGTGGTTGTGGGCAATTAATGCCATTTTGCCTCCAAAATTGGTTTTTGCTTTTTGGAAAAGCTTTTACCAAATTTTGTAACGACTTTTGGCATATGTTTTTAGAAAACAAAATACCAAAAAAATTATACACACTCTCTCTCCCTATGGCCATTGCTGTGAGCCTCCATTGAAGAACAAGGAAAATTGTTTTTCTTTCTTCACTTGCTAGCACACTTCAAGAATCATTCAAGGTGTTAGGGAAACCCACCTTTGAGCTTGGAATCAACACAAAGCTTAGAGCTTGGATTCAACACTTCATACTTCTCCTTGGCCGAATATCACAAGGGAATTTTTGTGTTCATCATCTTCAAAATCCGATCAAAGTAAGTATGATTCTGCCATTCTTCTTTGAGTATTCATTCTTTTTCATTGCTTAAATCGATCTTGGGATTGTAATAGAAACCAACAATGGTATCTTAGAGCCTAGTTTAAGCATGAAAAATATTATGGTTCTTATGATAAAATTTGGGTAAAATTGATTTGAGCATGATTTGATAAAATTGATTGATTGAGTATGCTTGAATGATGATAACTTAGAGTTATGCATGATCAATTTGATGAAAATTGAATTGGATTAAATTTTCCCCAATTTTGAGGCTTGGCCGAGAGTTATAGATGCCCTAATGTCATGGTATTTTTTGTTCTTTTGATCATTGGATGAGTTGAAAGACATGGGATAAATTGATTTAGGATTTAATTGGATTAAAATCGAAATCATATTTATAAAACCCTAAAATGTCGTGAGCAATATAGCATGAAATGAGATGATTTTTTGATTCAATAATGTTGGACATGTGTTGATAATGATAAGCATGATTAATTAAGTAAATTGATATTTCGGAAATGTTAATTTAGATTATTAATTGATGTAATACACTTTAATTAATTAAATTTAGAAATTTAGAAATTTAGAATTTGATTAATTGGGCTAAATTTGGAATTGGGCTTTTAATTTTGTGTTTGGGCCTAATGAGCTTGGTTGGGCCAAGTTGGTTTGGGTCAATTGGATTGGATCCAAATTGGGCCTAAACCACTCCATTAAGTCCAAATATAACTAATGGACCTTTTAATGTTTAATTGGGCCTAAATTGGTTTCTTGGCAAATAAGGGTGATTCCTTAATTGGGCTTTGGTATTTGGGTTTGACCCATATTGACCAAAGTCCATGCCTTAAGAAATTAATTGAAAGCCCATTGGACTTTAATTAAACAACATTGGATGTTAATTGGGCTTTGAGACCCGTTTAGATTAGATTTGGAATCTAAGTCGTAAAGGCACATTAAAAAGTGTAGTTATTTAATTTGGAATTAAATATAGAATTAGTATTGAATACGAATTAAATTAGATTTAAATTGTAATTCATTATAATTCAAGAATTCGTACTTCGAGTACTTATTCTCAAACGAGTTGGACTCGCGCAAATCAAATCGTTGTTTGAACATTGGATGATCACTTAATTCAAAGATTAATTAATTGGATTAGATTGATTGAATAACATGCTATGAGTGAATACATGGATGTGTTGATTGAATAATGTATATCGGATGGGTATTAGAATGGAAAGGGCAATTTTGGAAATTGTTGTAAATTTAGAATTTATTAAATTGGACATGCGTGTCCAGCCTTATCTCTCTTGATTCTTTGTATTCTCTTCTCACCAATTCCCCTCAATATCAATGAAGTTTCTTTCATTGTATTATGTAATTGGGTAGAAGTTAGAATAGTGCTAGCCTGGGAGAGGAAAGAGAGTTATTTGTTCTAGGAACAATCTATGAGATATCCATCTGCATATCGTTATTAATTTATTTTCGCGCTTTATTATGATTTTAGAATGCATGCTTAAGGGTGTATGATGAGACCTAACAAAGATAATAAATTGGTTGCCAATTTACGCAAAAAAAAACCATCAACAAATATTAAGCGTTTTTCCTTCCATTGAGTGATTCTTACTCAAGATCCAAGATTGGCACTGGTTTGTTGGCCAAAGTCAAGACCTTTGTCCATCGCGGATGTGTTTGAATCATGAAGGCTTTGTTCCATATCGTATGTCTTGTCCAAGTTGTGATTTGTTGGCCAAAGTCAAGATCACTTCTTGTCCATCGACATCGATTACGAAGCTTTCCAAAGTCAATGGGTTCCGCTTAACTGGAATCATTAAGCTTGTTGTGCCAAAGCCAAGGCTTAGTTGATTCAGAGGAAAAAGGTTAGGAAAATATATTGGATATATTGGCATATATATTGTATATATGTTTCGGACTTGGAGGTCCACCTACCGGATCTAGGAATTGGATGAGATCCAATTCATCTAAAAGATCTACCTAGTTAAATATCATACAGCTTGTTGGCCAAAGTCAAGGTTGTGTGTTATTTAACGGGATCCTAGCCCACTAGGAAACTAGGTTTCCCGAGTACTCAACAGAGGGTTAGAGGCTCGCCGAAAAATAGTGGGAGGCTAGTATTGAATTTGCAATTTCGTTCAAATACTTAGCTTTACGCGCTTTCAAATTATTCCGTCAATTATTTTATTAGTTGGACTAATATATTATTATTTTTCTTGTAACAGTTAGACTGTACCCATAATTTTATATCATGGACTATAGCGGTTAAGATGACAGGAAAGTTAAGCATTAGGGATATTGTCATGGGCGACAACGTCTTTAATGGCACAAACTTTCAGGACTGGGATATGAATCTCAGAATTGTTCTGGGATCCGAGAAGTTACTCTACACTTTAGAGCGACCTCTTGGGCCTAAGCCCTGACCTGTTCAGTTGCTTGAGCTAGAGCTTTGGAAGACTCATAGAGATGACAATGTGACTACTCAATCGGTAATGCTTGCCGCTATGACTCCGCAATTCCGTCGTCAAAACAAGGGGTTGGATCCCTATGAGATGATAGCGATGTTGCATGATCTTCACTGATCTAACCTTAGATCGTAAAGATATGAGTTGCAGAAGAAGCTCTTCCGCGCTCGAATGTCAGAGGGTACGTCTGTTGAGCACCATGTGTCACAGATGATTGCTGACATTGAGCAGCTCAGACAGATGGGCATAGTCTTCGAGGCTGAGACTTCAGTAGATTTGATCCTACAGTCTCTCCCCGACACTTGGAGTGGGTTCATCATGAACTACAACATGTTGAACCAAGACCAAACTTTTGGAGAGTTGATGTCCACTCTGCGTGAGGCAGAAAAGGAGCTCCTTAAGGGCAAGAAGCGCGAGGCGCACTATGCTTCAACATCTCAGACTCTGAGGGCTTGGCCCAAGGCGACTAGAGGTGTTAAGAAGAAGAAGCATAAGAAGAAGGGCAAGGCCAAATCGTCAAAGGGTTCTGGGAAACCTAAGGACAAATCCCAAGATGTTTGTCTACATTGCGGGAAGCGGGGTCACTGGAAGCGTGACTACCGCGAGTACAAGGCACACATGAAGGAAATCAAAGCGGGCAAAACATCAGCTTCAGGTATGTTTGTTATAGAAATAAACATGTCTACTACTAGTTTTAAAAATTGGATTTTTGATTCTGGTTGTGGAACTCATATATATACTAATGTGCAAGATCTGCAGATTAGCAGAAGACTGGCCTCAGGAGAGATTGACCTCCGCGTTGGAAATGGGACACAGGTCACCGTTTTGGCCGTTGGCACTTTTGTTTTGGAACTGCCATCGGGGCATGTACTTAAACTTACAGACTGTTATTATGTACCTAGTTTGACTAGGAATATTATTTCTATATCTATGTTAGCCCAATGTGGGTATACTTTTGTATTTCGAAACACTGGGTGTTTTATTTATAAAAATGATATGGAAATTTGCACTGCTGATGTAAATAATGGTCTATATATTTTGAATATGAATCAATCTCAAACATATAATGTAATAAACAAAAGGCTTAAAGTAGGTAACAAAGATGAAACTTACATGTGGCATTGTCGTCTGGGACACATAAACAAGACACGTATATCCACACTTTCGAAGAGTGGGTACTTGGACGGATTTGATCCAAATTCATATGACGTCTGCGAATCTTGTTTATTAGGCAAGATGCCTAAATCACCTTTTAGCGGTAAAGGTACACGTGCCACTGAACTATTAGCCCTTGTTCATAGTGATGTTTGTGGGCCCATGTCTAGCCAGGCTAGAAGTGGATATGAATACTTTGTAACTTTTACGGATGATGCATCGCGTTATGGTTATGTGTATCTTATGAGACACAAGTCGGAAACTTTTGAGAAATTCAAAGAGTTTCGACACGAAGTAGAAAAACAGGCCGGCAAAAGTATTAAGACATTACGGTCGGACCGTGGTGGCGAATACTTAAGCAATGAGTTTCTTGATTACTTGAAAGAATATGGTATTCTTTCATAGTGGACTCCTCCCGGAACACCGCAATTAAACGGTGTGTCCGAACGGAGAAACTGAACTTTGTTAGACATGGTAAGGTCTATGATGAGTCGCACAAAGCTACCTATTTCCTTCTGGGGGTATGCATTGAAAAGTGCAATACTTATTTTGAATAAGGTTCTGTCAAAGTCTGTTCAACAGACTCCGTATGAAATATGGACAGGAAAGAAACCGGGTTTCTCATTCCTGAAGATTTGGGGTTGCTGGGCATACGTCAAACGTTTGGAAGGTACCAAACTTGAACCCAAATCGGATAAATGCCTATTTGTAGGATATCCTAGGGAAACCAAAGGATATTACTTCTATCACCCACTAGAGAACAAAGTATTTGTTGCTCTACATGCGGTTTTCCTTGAGAAGGAATTCCTAAATACAGTGATAAGTGGGAGGAAAGTAGAACTCATTGAAAATCGGAGTGATACTGTTCCTGGCACAGAATCCTTAACGGAACATGAACAGTCCATCAGGGATGAGACAGTACCACAATCTTCTAATACACAAGGACCACGTAGGTCGGAGAGATTCAGAAAACAACCTGAGAGGTATGGGTTTCTGATCTCACCTCATGTGGATATTAATCTTATTGAGGAAGATGAGCCGGCTACGTATGAGGAAGCGATACAAGGTATCGACTCCGGTTTATGGCAAGATGCCATGAATTCCAAAATGGATTCCATGTACACCAACCAAGTTTGGACACTGGTTGATGCACCAGAAGGCGTAAAGCCTATTGGTTGCAAATGGGTCTTCAAGAGGAAGACTGACATGGATGGCAACGTAAAAACGTACAACGCTAGGCTTATAGCGAAAGGGTACCGTCAACAACATGGTGTCGATTACGATGAAACTTTTTCACCCGTTGCCATGATTAAATCCATTCGGATAATTCTTGCTATTGCTGTATATTTCGATTACGAGATATGGCAGATGGACGTCAAAACCACTTTCCTTAACGGAAACCTTTTGGAGGATGTTTATATGCAACAGCCTGACGATTTTGTCGTACCAAGACTTGCAAACAAGGTTTGTAAGTTAAATCGGTCCATTTATGGATTGAAGCAAGCATCGCGTTCTTGGAACTTATGTTTTGATGAGATCATAAAAGAATATGATTTCGTTCAAAACGAGGATGATCCTTGTGTATATAAGAAGGTTAGTGGGAGTGCACTGACATTCATTGTCCTTTACGTTTATGATGCTTATTGGCAATGACATTCCCATGTTAACGTCGGTGAAAGCTTGGCTTTCATTAAAATTCTTCATGAAGGATCTGGGAGAAGCAACCTTTATTCTAGGAATAAAGATCTACCAGGATAGATCTAGAAAGCTGTTTGGACTCTCCCAGAGCACATACATTGACAAAGTGTTGAAGAGATTCAACATGGATCAGTCCAAGAGGGGACTGTTGCCAGTGTCACATGACGTCACTCTATCTAAGGACATATGTCCTAAAACTCAAGATGAGAGAGACAACATGAGTCGGATACCGTTCGCCTCGGCAGTCGGATCGATCATGTATGCCATGATATGTGTAGGGGTTTTAGGGGCTAAATCCGGTAACGCAGCGGAAACGGTGGAAAATCAAATTTTCCGATTTCAAAACTTTTTCTCGGATTAATTAAATAAACATATTTATTTAATTATCCAATAATCAAATTATGAAATAAAATTTAATAAATCAAATTTATGTGAATTTACCAGATTACCCTTACACTTGGTATTTTGTTCATTTTAGTCCGAAATTGATCAAATCAATTTTGGATGATTCTAAATCATTTCTAAGATGAACTTAGCATGTTCAAAACATTAAAACACCAAGAACAACAAAAAACCCCAAATTTCTCCATTTGGCCGAGAGCTTCATTAAGCTCCAAATTGTGCATTTTGCACTTCCATGCTTCAAGACACATCCAAATGAAATCCAATCAACATGAAACATTATATGCATCATATACACATCCTTATACACAACATAAATGAAAATCCCCAAATTTGGATGAGGTCTTAAACCCTAATTTTTCAATTTCTTCAAATTGGACAAATTAGACCAAATTGGTTAAATCAATTACTTCAATCATGTTTCTTCCATCCAATTAAAGTCTCAACACAATGAAACAACTATAGATCAAATCTAGGTCATTTAAGAGTGGGTCAACAACTCTATATTAGCAACAAAGTTTCCAAAACCTTAAAAGAACACTTATAACTACACTAGTCACAAGCTTCCATCATTATACATGCTCAACACTTTCACCAAACTTCCATTCACCAAAAACACAAAGAATAAAGAAAAGAATAGAATAAGAACATCACAAGATGTAGTATAGAACATAGGGAACAATTTCCTCTCTAATAGCAAGTTAAGAAAACTTACTAAATCCAAGCTTTTTCTTCAGTTTTTCCTTTCTTCCTCTCAAGCTTCTCTTGTTTTCTTTTAATGGAGTTTAGGTTAAAGTGTATTAGGTTATTTACCAAATGAAAAATAAAACAATTTATACTTGTCTCACTTTAGCCTTGGCCGAATTTGGCCAAGAATTTACAAGAAAAATTAATTTCAATTTCATTTGAATTTCAATTTTATCAACTTGTTAAATATCTAATAAACACTTTATAGATATTTTAATTAAGTCAACAAAGGCAACTAAGCCTTAAAAACAATTATCTAAATCTTAAGATATTTATATTTTAATTAATTTAATCATATAACAATTAAATAAATAATTAATTAATTAAATACAAATATATTAAATATATGTATTATATTTACATTAAATATTAAATACATATATACATTTATGATATTAGTCAAATATCTCAATTTGACTATTAATTAATGTGTATTTAAATTAATCAAGTATTAAATGTAAATACACAATAATTAAGGAAATGACTATTGGGTCCCTAAGCATGTATTTTGCGTTTAACCTTTAAACGACTTTATAAATAATCAACATTATTTATAAGTGTTGCTCTAGTTCTCTACGAGTATATTTCATTATTGAGACTCTCTAGATTCAGGTATATCCGTCACGAAATCCAATTTCGTGTCCATAATTTATCAACCCGTAAATTATGACGATCACGGATAAACTCGCTGAATCATACAGGTCGAGGTCATGGCAAATGTATAATTCCTCCGTCACAGGTATTCGAATATATCCCAGAGATATAGATGTAAACGTCAAATCTCTATGGGGATTATCCAGTCGACTATTCTATTAGCAATCTCAAAAAGAATATTTAGAACTAGTTTCTAAACTGTACCACAGGCCCATGGTTTTATCTGATTGCTAATCATATGGACTACCTATGCTCTGATACACAGAACTGACGGATCCTATCTTGACACACATAGGACACCCTGAGGATTTATCTACACCCAACGAACATGCGGAGGTCTGATCTAAATAGATCGGTGACGTGACTGCCATCTAAGTGTAGAAGATGTCTCATGAGCCCACAATGGCATCTCAAGTCTAAGAATCACAAGTGCTACTCAACCCGAGAAGATTCTTATTGACGTTGGTGTACCATCCATTAAGAATCTTCGGTGAGTCGTTCAGTGTTTATCCGCTATAAACACCTACACGTCTATACTAGTCTCCAAGACTTATGGTTCATTGAGAAACCATTGGAATCATATATTCCAGTATACGACATGTACCGGTCTCAACGGGTTTACTTTACTGACCAAGTAGTGTAAACCTTGACCAGGAACTGTCTGAGAATGACAACGTCATGATACAACTCAATGTCAGTTGCGACGCTTTTGCAATTGTACCATGACTAGTCATTCTAAGGTCATTACGTCTTTACCATATTAAAAGATACATTATATTATAGAAAATGCATATATTATTCATAATAATAATGTTTTACAGAAGTATTCATAAAGAAATACAACCGGGAATTGGCGCTCTGAGCACCAACCCCAATAAAAACTCCCACTTGCTCTAGTGCCAATAACGATTGTATCTAATACCCATCGACTCCACGTGTTTATCAAACAACTTCGGAGGTATGACCTTCGTCAGCGGGTCTGCTACATTATCTTCACTCGGTACCTTGCACACGACAATATCCACTCGCGACACAATCTCTCGAATGATGTGGTACTTGCGTTTCACATGCTTCGACTTCTGATGCGCCCTTAGTTCCTTTGCTTGCGCAATGGCTCCAGTATTATCACAGTATAACGGAATCGCATTCTCAATACTTGGGACAACTCCCAATTCTGTGATAAAGTTCTTTATCCACACAGCCTCTTTTGCAGCTTCAGAAGCTGCAATATATTCCGCCTCAGTGGTGGAATCTGCTGTTGATCCCTGTTTGGAACTCTTCCAACAAACTGCACCTCCGTTAAGGGTAAATACGAATCCAGATGTAGACTTTCTATCATCGGGATCCGATTGGAAATCAGAATCCGTATACCCGTTAACTTGCAGTTCGTTTCCTCCATAAATTATTAACTTATCCTTAGTAACTTTAAGATACTTGAGGATATGTTTAATGGCCATCCAATGGTCATTACCTGGATTGGACTGATATCGACTAGTTACGCTAACAGCGAAACTGATATCAGGCCTCGTACATAACATGACATACATTATGCTACCCAAACACGAAGCATAAGGTTGGTTAGACATTCTAACATTCTCATCTTTTGTTTGTGGACTCATCTTCTTTGAAAGATGAATCCCATGTCTGAACGGTATGTTTGATGTCTTACAGTTACCAAAATTATACCGTTCCAAGATCTTATCTATGTACGTTGATTGGGATAACCCAATCAACCTCATTTGTCTATCTCTATAGAGTTTTATCCCTAAAACATAGGAAGCTTCTCCCAGGTCCTTCATGGAGAAATTCTTACAGAGGTATGCTTTGACGCCTTGTAACATACCTAAATCATTCCCAATGATTAGGATGCCATCAACATATAGGACTAAAAATACGACCATGCTCCCACTGGCCTTCTGATACACACATGATTCTTCTGAATTCTTGAGAAAACCAGACGATCTAATAATCTCGTTGAATCGAAGATTCCAACTTCGTGAAGCTTGTTTAAGTCCATAAATGGACTTCTTAAGCTTACATACCATGCCCGAGTTTTCGCTGGACGCAAAACCTTCCGGCTGTTCCATATAGATTTCTTCATCAAGAAATCCATTTAGAAAAGCCGTTTTGACATCCATTTGCCAAATCTCGTAGTCATGATACGCAGCTATAGAAAGAAAAATCCGAATAGACTTAAGCATTGCTACTGGTGAAAAAGTTTCATCGTAGTTGACGCCAGGTCGCTGCGTGTAACCTTTTGCAACCAGTCGGGCCTTGTAAGTTTCAACCTTACCGTCAGGCCCGCGCTTCCTCTTGTAAACCCATTTACAACCGATAGAAACAATTCCTTCGGGAAGCGGAACCAAGTCCCAAACTTGATTCTCATCCATTGAGTCTATCTCGGATTTCATGGCACATTGCCATTTCACGGAATCGATGTCCAACATCGATTCTCTATAGGTGAAAGGATCTGTCTCTTCAACTAAGAGAACATCCAGACTCTTTTCTAGTATCAAATACAAGCGTTCAGGAGGTCTAGATACCTTTTCCGACCTACGGAGTGTATGTGTTGAAGGTCCTTCATCTACTTGAACTTCAGGTTCCTCCGTTGGTTCGTTGTTTTCAGGTTGGACTTCATCAAGCTCAACATGTCTATGATTACCACCTTCTGACAAAAATTCTACTTCTAAAAATTTTGCAAAGCGAGCTACGAACATATTTTGATGCTCGGTATCATAGAACAAATATCCCCTCGTATTCGAAGGACATCCGACAAACCTAAACTTTTGCCCTCGAGGCGAAAGCTTATCTTGCTGAGTCACCCTGACATAGGCAGGACAACCCTAAACCTTAATATAATTAAGATTTGGTCTCCTACCGAACCATATGTGATATGGAGTCGTAGGAACATCTTTTGAAGGAATCTTGTTCAAAAGATGTGCATCTGTTAAAAGAGAGTAGCCCCATAAATAATAGGGCAAATCTATGAAACTCAACATTGATCGGACCATATCCAATAAATTCTGATTTCTCCTCTCAGACACTCCATTGTGCTGTGGAGTATCTGGAGGAGTATATTGAGCGAGAATCCCATTCTCCTTCATATAATCCATGAACTCACCACTCATATATTCGCCGCCTCGATCAGATCGAAGGCATTTAATATATTGACCAGTTTGTTTTTCTACTTCATTTCGGAACTCTTTGAACTTTTCAAAGGTTTCCGAATTTATGTCGCATCAAATAGACATAACCGTACCATGACAGATCATCGGTAAAGGTAACGAAGTACAAATAACCACTGTGAGCAGTCTGACTTAGTGGACCACATACATCAGAATGTACGAGTTCCAGTAAGTTAGTGGCGCGATGTCCAACACCAGAAAATGGGGCTTTGGTCATCTTACCCTGAATACAAGATTCACAAGTTGGATAGGATTCAATGGTAAGATCTGGTATCAAACCATTCCTAACCAATTGGGTAAGGCGTTTAACGCCTATGTGACCAAGCCGCATATGCCAAAGTTCAGTATCATTAATTACAGGTAAACTACGTTTATTAACTCCAGTATTTAAAATATCTTTTGAAGTTTGCAATGTATAATGACCATGCTGGTTTGGACATCAAAGGATCTGAATATTATTTCTATCATATAAATATAAAGAACTTTTCTTAATATTAATACAAAAGCCTTCTGTATCCAATACAAAAAGTGATATAATATTAGCTACACATCCTGGTACAAAATGGCATTCATTTAACAAAAGTGTCCCATTCGGTAATGAGATCTCGCATACTCCCACTGCAACTGCATCCAAAGAGTCTCCACTCCCGAATCGCAACTGCATCTCACCGGGCTTCAGCCTTCTACTTTCCTTCAGCACCTGCAACGAATTGCAAATGTGAATGGGACAAGCAGAATCTAAAATCCAGCTGGATGTAATGGCTTCACATGCCAAAGATAAATCAATAACTGGAAAAATAAATGTACCTGATGTAGATGCTCTATCTCTCCTCAGCTGGGTGATGTAATCAGGACAGTTCCTTTTCCAATGCCCGACTTTGCCGCAGTGGTGGCATTTGTCTTCAGAAGCCCTCTTGGGCTTAGCTATCTTTGCCTGTTGTTGAGGACCGAAACCCTTCTTCTTCTTCCCTTTCTTCTTCTTTCCTTTTTACCATGTCTGGGAAGAAGCAGAGAGAGAAGTAGGTCTCGGAGGGCGATTCGGTACTCCCTTCTTGAGGTCCTCTTCTGCCGTGAGCAACATCCTATGTAGCTCTTGGTAGGTACAGACAGTCCCATTCATGTTGAAGTACATCACGAACTGGCGATATGAAGCTGGGAGTGAACCAAGAATGACACTCCTACCGAGAATGTCATTCAAGATGAGATTATGTTGCCTCAATTGATCGATCAAATCGATCATCAGAAGAACATGTGGGCTAACATCTTGCCCCTCATCCAAATGCGCATGGAACAGTTCCATTCCGACTTTGTGAACAATCATTTGTTCTTGGTTCTCAAACGATTGTCTCAATCGCGTCATCATACTATACGAATCTAACATGCCATAGTATTGTTTCTTGAGTTTCGGAGACAGTGAACTAAGGATGTACGATTTAACCCTTAAATCATCATCCTTCCAAGTTTCATAAACTTGGCGTTCCTCCTCCGTAGCGTCCGCACCCACAGCAAGGGGCAACGGACCCTCAAGAACATATCCCAGCTTTTCGGAATCGAGGACAATCCTCAAATCCAATTCCCAGTCAGCGAAGTTCTCAGCGCCTTTAAGTTTGTTCGCATCAAGCATACGCGCAAACTGATTTGTGGATGGTGCCACCATCGCAAATCTATCACATAGATCACGAAAAACGGTTAGCAGAAATTAAGCAGTTTCATATAATATCAAAAGCATAAACTAGATCATGGATTTTTAATCTAAAAATGCCCCTCCCACTAAATCATGCAATACTGTAATCCCCAAACAGAATACAGAGATTTAATAATTAAATTAAATATAAATAGTGAAAAGTGGATCCCGTGAATATATTTCAGCTCACAGCAGAGGCACGGTCTCGCCTACGTATATTCATCAGGTAGGCAACTCATTTGTCAATCACTCAATAGTGACTCATGGGTTCCCGGTCCTGGTCGTTTCTCGTTGTCGCTGCGAAGGCAGGCCCACAATGAGACGTACCAAGGTTAAACTCGTCAATGATAAACTCAAGTTACTTACGTAATCCTGACAGCTAGGGCACGTTCAGAATTCCGCATTCGCTTGAATTTATCTAGTATCTAATATACATCCGGTATAAATAAATCTCTATCGGCTACATCCTCAGAACAGAGGCACGGTCTCGGATGTAGTCACAGAGAAATATTCATAAACCGTATTGACAAGACGGACCATATAATATGCATCAAATACATAATTACATTAAAACGTTATTAATTAGAGATTTTCCGTTAAGTGTCATACACCCTAAATCTAACCAAATTAGATTATAATAAGCATGTATAAAGTCAAGAAAACATGATTAAACATTGATTTAATTAAGGCTAATCATTTTAGGGGGCCTAGAATCAGACTCACTCTGATACCATTTTGTAGGGGTTTTAGGGGCTAAATCCGGTAACGCAGCGAAAACGGTGGAAAATCAAATTTTCCGATTTCCAAAATTTTTCTCGGATTAATTAAATAAACATATTTATTTAATTATCCAATAATCAAATTATGAAATAAAATTCAATAAATCAAATTTATGTGAATTTACCAGATTACCCTTACACTTGGTATTTTGTTCATTTTAGTCCGAAATTGATCAAATCAATTTTGGATGATTCTAAATCATTTCTAAGATGAACTTAGCATGTTCAAAACATCAAAACACCAAGAACAACAAAAAACCCCAAATTTCTCCATTTGGCCGAGGGCTTCATTAAGCTCCAAATTGTGCATTTTGCACTTCCATGCTTCAAGACACATCCAAATGAAATCCAATTAACATGAAACATTATATGCATCATATACACATCCTTATACAAAACATAAATGAAAATCCCCAAATTTGGATGAGGTCTTAAACCCTAATTTTTCAATTTCTTCAAATTGGACAAATTAGACCAAATTGGTTAAATCAATTACTTCAATCATGTTTCTTCCCTCCAATTAAAGTCTCAACACAATGAAACAACTATAGATCAAATCTAGGTCATTTAAGAGTGGGTCAACAACTCTATATTAGCAACAAAGTTTCCAAAACCTTAAAAGAACACTTATAACTACACTAGTCACAAGCTTCCATCATTATACATGCTCAACACTTTCACCAAACTTCCATTCACCAAAAACACAAAGAATAAAGAAAAGAATAGAATAAGAACATCACAAGATGTAGTATAGAACATAAGGAACAATTTCCTCTCTAATAGCAAGTTAAGAAAACTTACTAAATCCAAGCTTTTTCTTCAGTTTTTCCTTTCTTCCTCTCAAGCTTCTCTTGTTTTCTTTTAATGGAGTTTAGTTAAAGTGTATTAGGTTATTTACCAAATGAAAAATAAAAATAAAACAATTTATACTTGTCTCACTTTAGCCTTGGCCGAATTTGGCCAAGAATTTACAAGAAAAATTAATTTCAATTTCATTTGAATTTCAATTTTATCAACTTGTTAAATATCTAATAAACACTTTATAGATATTTTAATTAAGTCAACAAAGGCAACTAAGCCTTAAAAACAAATATCCAAATCTTAAGATATTTATATTTTAATTAATTTAATCATTTAACAATTAATTAATTAATTAATTAATTAATTAATTAAATACAAATATATTAAATATATGTATTATATTTACATTAAATATTAAATACATATATACATTTATGATATTAGTCAAATATCTCAATTTGACTATTAATTAATGTGTATTTAAATTAATCAAGTATTAAATGTAAATACACAATAATTAAGGAAATGACTATTGGGTCCCTAAGCATGTATTTTCGTTTAACCTTTAAACGACTTTATAAATAATCAACATTATTTATAAGTGTTGCTCTAGTGCTCTACAAGTATATTTCATTATTGAGACTCTCTAGATTCAGGTATATCCGTCACGAAATCCAATTTCGTGTCCATAATTTATCCACCCGTAAATTATGACGATCAGGGATAAACTCGCTGAATCATACAGGTCGAGGTCATGGCAAATGTATAATTCCTCTGTCACAGGTATCCGGATATATCCTAGAGATATAGATGTAAACGTCAAATCTCTTTGGGGATTATCCAGTCGACTATTCTATTAGCAATCTCAAAAAGAATATTTAGAACTAGTTTCTAAACTGTACCACGGGCCCATGGTTTTATCTGATTGCTAATCATGTGGACTACCTATGCTCTGATACACAGAACTGACGGATCCTATCTTGACACACATAGGACACCCTAAGGATCCGTTAGCAGCTGCGCCCGTTCCATTGTATTGTGACAATAACGGGGCTATAGCGCAGGCTAAGGAACCGCGGTCTCATCAACGATCCAAGCATGTTCTTTGACGTTTCCATCTGATTCGTGAGATCATACATCGTGGCGATGTGAAGATCGAGAAGGTCGCATCAGATGACAACATTGCAGATCCGCTGACGAAAGTTATTCCTCAGTAAAAGTTTGAGCGACATGTACATAGTTCAGGTATTAGATACTTGAGTGACTGGCTATAGGCCAAGTGGGAGATTGTTAGACAATTATGACCCATAGCGTCACTATTTGTAAAAGACATTGTGTTTTTTTACAAATTAATTATATAGCAATGGAAATTGCATTTTATCATTTTTTAATTTGATTACTTATATATATAAATGATAAAAGTCATTATGATTAGTTCTGGATTATAAGATATGAGACAATATCAATCCATAATGGTTTAATCATTAAATATCCCTAGTCGTAGTATTATCGAGATTGGACATCGATAATGCGGAATAAACTAGTATTGCACTTGTGCGTGTTATGGAAGCGTAACGACATAGTTCTCATATATTTAAGTATTGGATACTTATGCATGTGTGATAGGAGGTTGTGTTTACCGATGGTACGGAAACAGCTTCGCTCTGGATAGACCCCGCGGAATCCCATTGGTAGTATGACTATGTGTCTATGGGAATCCGCTTCAGGGTAGGTGTATTTGGTCTTAACCTGAGACTTTCATCGCTAGTACTTGCGACAATCAATACGCTTTGGTTTTGGTCGTCCAAGACTTTAACTGGTTCTGTGTACGCCTCTTCTGGGTTTATTGAGAATCGTAGTGTATTGGGTGTGATGTCAAGATGGAAGTATCACTTCAGTCATATAGAGAGGATGATCACGCAATGATACAGAACTGGTACTCTAAATTGGTTGCAACCATCGGGATAATATGACATGGTAATGATTATCCGATTAAAGAGACTAGTTGCTTGTAATCCGATATATGCTTCGTACGGGGCAGACACTATTCCAGCCCCAGGCCTTGCATGTGACATATGATACTGGATCGTTATACGCAATACTATGTATACTACGCCTGACAAAGATTATATATATATTCCTTTAAAAAAAATTCTGGAGAATTGGGTAGGCACATCGCTTTGCTAGAAGCCAACCATGTCTCGTAAATCGGTAAGAACGTAGTACAAGGTACGTACGTGTTCGGATAGTCCGACGACCGGATTTACTGCCAACATATCCATGGATCTCATGGGTCACTTCCCGAAGATTCACCGATGACGAATGATTCAAACTAAATTAATCTGGGATTAATTACGGAGAGATTTTATCTGGGATAAAATACTATTTGAAGAGAGAGAACGATTAATTTGGAATTAATCGATAAAATAATATATTCGATATATTAAACGAAATTAGATTTCGACGCGAAATTAAAATTGGATTTTAATTCGGGCTAACGAATTGATTTAGAATTAATTCGCTAGCGACGTGAATAGTAATTTTTCTAGGCATGATTATTTAATTAAATTTGATTTAATTACGTCGCAACGAAAAATTCGTTAATTAGGAATTAACGAACCCGAGCCCGAAATGTGTTTGCGAGGCCACTCCGATTTTGAATCAAGTGCGGCCACAAGTCACATCGCTTGTCACATCACCTGTCATTTTAGTGATGGATGTCAAGTCACATGTTGGTGATTGACAACCAGTCACTATTCACGATGGTGGTGGTTGTGGGCAATTAATTTCATTTTGCCTCCAAAATTGGTTTTTGCTTTTTGGAAAAGCTTTTACCAAATTTTGTAAAGACTTTTGGCATATGTTTTTAGAAAACAAAATACCAAAAAAATTATACACTATCTCTCTCCCTAAGGCCATTGCCGTGAGCCTCCATTGAAGAACAAGGAAAATTGTTTTTCTTTCTTCACTTGCTAGCACACTTCAAGAATCATTCAAGGTGTTAGGGAAACCCACCTTTGAGCTTGGAATCAACACAAAACTTGGAGCTTGGATTCAGCACTTCATACTTCTCCTTGGCCGAATATCACAAGGGAATTTTTGTGTTCATCGTCTTCAAAATCCGATCAAAGTAAGTATGATTCTGCCATTCTTCTTTGAGTATTCATTCTTTTTCATTGCTTAAATCGATCTTGGGATTGTAATAGAAACCAACACTACCGTGGACTACACTTCCTCTTGCACCAAGCAGTCAGGATACTGGTCCGAGCAATATTCCTCCACAAGGGGTCATTGCCCCTACAACTTCCAGGGGGAATAAGTCCTGGAGGAAATAGCCCACATCTTGGGCCAAACCTACACCAAGGGCCAAATATGGCACAACATGAAGTGGTGTTGCCCCAAGGTCCCCAGGTTTCACAAGGGCAAAGTCACGACTATGTCCCATTTGTGAGAGGACCACAACCGCCTCCCATAGCAATGCCATTCAATGGAAATGACATGTTGAGAGAACAGATGACCGAGATTCTTCAAAATTAATTCGGTCTAGGGGTAAGTCCAATTCGGCCAAGATATCGAAAGCTATATCCAGATTGGATCGATGTAGCATATATGTGGCCTAGGAATTACAAAGTACCAGACTTTTCTCTGTTTACAAGGTCTGGGGAACTTTCTTCCATGGAACACATAAAGCGATTTACCCTTCAGTGTGGAGAAACAAATGATTTCCCTAGGTTGAGGTTATTCCACGGCTCACTGTTAGGAGTAGCTTTCTCCTGGTATGTCAGTCTGCCGCCCAACTCGGTGGAAAATTGGCAACAAATGGAACAGTTATTCCATGCACAATTCTATAAGTCCGAATCTGAAGTGGCCTTAGCCGATTTGGCAAACTTAAGACAGTTGCCAGGAGAATGGGCCGAAACGTTCTTACAAAGATTCAAAGTGGCTCGAGGCCAATGTTACGTGCCTTTTCCAGAAAAAGAATTTGTGAGAATCGCTCAGAGCTGTCTCAATTTCGATCTGAAAAAGAAATTTCAAAATCGTGAATTCTGGGATCTCCCCCAACTCACCACTAGTGTGGTGCGTTATGAACGGTTATTAAGGGAGGAAGAGCAAATGAAGAATTCCAGCAATGGAACTTATTATAAGAATATCAATTATGAAATAGGTGAAATGGACATCGAATCGGCCGACTTATGTTTGGCCGAATTGTTTAAAGGGAAGCCGTACGTTTGCACGACGTGGGTTGAACCCCAAGCCAAAAAAGAGAACGATAAAAATAGTAGGAATTTCTCTTTTGATATTATGAAGGTCGATGCCATATTCGATCAATTATATAAAGAAAAGAAAATTAGGTTGAGGGATCGTCACACCTTGCCAAGTGCCGAACAAATCGGTGGTAAAAAATATTGTAAGTGGCATAATGCATGGTCCCATACAACTAATAATTGTCTTGTTTTTCGGAATGTTTTACATGACGCCGTAGAATTTGGACGGATAACGTTCGAGAAAAAGATAGCGGTAGACGACAACCCTTTTCCAAAGCCGATGAAATTAAACATGATTAACTCGGACCTTACCCAAATGAATTTGCCAAATTTCAAGCTGGTCCTAGATGAAGATCAGGACGGACATCGTCCGAGCGCTCTTGAAAAGATTAAAACACCCCATGAAGGGAAGGATCAGTGAAATCTGTCTCCGCGGTGCAAGAACAGTATAGAGTGGATGAGGCAGTTGGAAGATACCTGTGAAAGGCCTGTAAAGAAAGAGCCAGAAGCATGGCAACCGAGGACCTTCGCGCCAAGGTTCTACGGTGAGAATTCAAACTTCATCCAAAACGGGAGGACGTTGAGGCCGAAAATTCATCGGCCCAATGTATGGCATTCATACCGTAGGACATATTCGGAGCAACGTTCAGGAAGGAATTACCCTCATGTTGATAAAATGACAATGACATAATTGAGACGACACCATAGAAATTATGGTTGTATGATGCACCAACAAGGTGAAATGAAAGTCACTGCATGTCGTAGTGCTTATACAAGGGAGAAACCAAATGTGAGTAGTAAAGAGAGTGACGACATAGAAGGGACAACTACGAACTGCGAGGAGCGTACCAAGTTTGATAGACGAAAATGGGACGAGACAGACGATGAGGAACCCCCTATTGTCATTCAGTTCGGTAGTATGCCACCGGTTGTGGCTAATCATTACTTATTGTCCGAAAAATTCAAGGGGGACAACAATGAAGGCTCTGGAAATAACGAAGACGTCTATGATGGTGATGAGACATAATTTGCAGCACTCTCGATAACAGATAGAGAGGCTTCGGACGAGGAAATGACTGACATAGAAGAAGAAATAGATGTCAGGACTGAAGCACGAAGAAGGGGAATATCATAAAATCGACTTCTCAAAGAATTGTATGAGGCCGGAAACCCTGCAGTCGGAACACTAGGAGAAGACTTGGGACGATCCCCATACCTCGTCCTATACGGAACGCCCAAAATAAAAAGGACTGTTACCAGGGCGGAAAAGCGAAGACTGGTCGTCAATAATGTCTCTCACGATGCGCCGGTTACATTACCACCCTTTAGATGGGACATGGATGAGGAACTACCTCGGGCCAATCCCGGGAATGAACAAACAATGGAGGTAGGTCTATCAGGGAAGGTGATATTTCTGAAACCACCACCACAAATGACGAAGCACCTGCGGCCGTTGTATGAAAAGCAAAGGCTAATGGGATACCCATCACCAAAATATTGATTGATAATGGAGCAGCCATCAATGCAATCCCGGTTAGGATGCTGGGGCATTTAGAAAAGTCAGAAGACGATCTCATCCCTACAGAGATGATGCTTACAAGTTTCAATGGAGGGGCGACGACGGCCAAATGGGTCGTCCCACTAGACTTTAAAGTAGGGAGCACTACGAAGACAATAGTGTTCTTCGTTTTAGATGGACCAACCACATATAACATGCTCTTAGGACGGGATTGGATCCACAGCAGCCGGTGCATTCCTTCATCCCTTCATCAATTCCTAGTTTTCTGGAACCAGAGAGATGAAATGGAAATAGTACATGCTGATAACAAGCCTTTCGCTGCAGAAACAAATTCGGCCGAATACTTCATGTACGAAGGAAATTACGGGCCGACCAGGGTTCTGAATGAAGGAGAAAATTCAGCTATTGTGGCTCAAAACGACGAGCCATACCCCGCAAGTCTGCTAAACGACTTGTTCGTGCAAACAAGGCCAACCACAGTGGTCTTTGGAGAGCCGACGTACAACGATTCAAATATAGAAGAACAAGCAGAGTAAAGAACAAGATGCACTTGTGGCCACCAGGGCCAACTTAATGGCCTATGTAACGGAATGAGAAAATGAAGCCGAAGCTCAGGCCGCGATTTCGGCCTTAAGGGATAAATTGTTAGCGCACCAGACAGAAGACAGAATAAAAGAGGCATGCGGGGTAGATTGTTTGATGGAAAGAAGTCACAAGAGCGAGCAATAAATGGAAAAGGAAGATTACGCTCTGAATGGGCGGCATAAGGCGAGCATCACAAGGGTACAAGATGTATTGGACGAGGTAAATCTTGGAAGTGAGGACGATAGACTCATCACCTACATCAGCAAGGAATTAGAGGCCCAGGTACGCGAAAAACTGATCCATTTGTTACAAAAATATAAAGATTATTTTGCTTGGGACTATGATGAAATTCCTGGTTTAGATAGAACGTTAATGGAACATAGGTTGCCAATTATGTCAAACCACAGGCCGTATAAACAACCTCCCCGGAGGTTTGCACCCAATGTCATGCCTGACATTAAGAAAGAAGTCGAACGCCTTTTGGAGGCGAAGTTCATTAGAACGACCAGATACGTAAAATGGTTTTCAAATATCGTCTCTGTCATGAAAAAGAATGCAAAGCTAAGAATATGCATAGACTTTAGGAATTTAAACTTGGCCACACCAAAGATCAATACCCCATGCTGACGGTAGATTCCCTAGTAGACTCCACAGTAGGGTACCAGGTGTACTCTTTTATGGATGGGTATGCGGGATATAATCATATCTATATCACCGAAAACGATATACATAAAATGATTTTTAGTTTCCCAGGTTCTTTAGGATGTTATGAGTGGGAGGTGATGCCATTCGGTCTAAAAAATGCTGGGGCCATTTACCAGCGGGCCATGAATCTAATTTTCCATGACATGATCAGCAAATTTGTAGGGGTTTATGTAGACGATATAGTGGCTAAGTCTGTGACCATGGACGAACATTTTAGCCACCTGGTGATAGCTTTTGAGCGAATGAGGAAATTTAAATTGAAGTTAAACCCTACCAAATGTGCTTTCGGGGTTTGTGCAGGAAATTTCTTGGGTTTTCTAGTCCACCAGCGGGGAATCGAGATTGATACCAATACATCTCGGGCAATCATTGAAGCCAAACCACCCCGAAATAAGAAATAGTTGCAAAGATTTCTAGGGCAAATTAATTTCTTGAGAAGATTTATCTCTAACTGTGCAGGAAAAACTAAAGTGTTCTCGTCTTTGTTGAAGCTAAAGGATAAGGACGAGTTCGTATGGACCGAAGAACATCAAAAGTCTTTCGAGAGCCTGAAGAATTATTTATCACAGCCGCCGATGATGGTACCCCATGTGCCAGGACGGCCAATGAAGTTATACATATCCGTCGAAGAGAAATCTATAGCTAGGATGATCGCACAAGACGATGACATGAATGTCGAAAGAGCCATCTATTATATCAGCAGACAATTGCTTAAATATGAATGTAATTATTCTCCAATGGAGAAATTATGTTTGGTTTTATATTTTACATGTACTAAATTACGAGCCTACCTTAGGCCGACTACATTGTACTTAATTACTAAAGTCAATATTATAAAGTACATGTTCTCTCCTCCTATTTTGCATCAAAGAGTTGGGTTCTGGTCATTATCATTATCAGAATTTGATATACGGCATGAACCCCAAAAGGCCGTAAAAAATCAGGCCTTTGCAAATTTCTTAGATGATCGCCCGTGTTTGAGTACCATTAGAGAAATAGAAATGGAATTAGATGAATGCAGTTTGAAACTATGGATGATGTATTTTGATGGATCTAGCACGAAAAAAGGAGCAGGAATAGGAATAGTCTTAGTCAGTCATTTGGGAGAATCGTTCCGTTTCATAATCAAGTTGGACGAATATTGCACCAACAACCACGCCGAATATGAAGCCTTGATATTTGGGTTTGAAATACTCCTTAATATGGGATTAACACACGTGTCCATTAGAGGAGACTCGCAACTAGTAATCCAACAGGTGACATGAGCCTTTAAATGCCAGAGCCCATCAGTCATGGCACTATCAGATGTAGCCAAAGAGTTGCTAGATCAATTTGACTTTGTGGAGCTAGAACACGTTCTAAGGATGAAGAACGCAGTGGCAAATAACTTGGCCCAAGCGGCCTCAGGATATAAACAGATGAGCATATATGGCATATTTAGAAGCGAAGAAGTCAAGCCAGCCCTGATGAGACGAAAGGGAGTGATGGATGTCATGACCGTTGAGGTCCAAGACGAGGACGATTGGAGAAGAGAGATCAAAGAATTCATAAGACAGCCCGAAAATGGGAAAGATCGGAGGCTGAAACTAAAAGCCTTGAACTACGTGATGTCGGGAGATCTGTTTTATAAAAAATGCCAAGACGGCCTATTGTTGAAATGTGTAGGGCCATCGGAGTCCAGAACTATTATGGCCGAAATACACGAAGGTGTTTGTGGGGCTCACCAGGCCGAAATAAAGATGAGGTGGCTGATCATACGGAGCGGATATTATTGGCCAAAAATGGGAGAATCGTGCG
Organism: Zanthoxylum bungeanum; assembly: GCA_019454045.1. Lineage (NCBI taxonomy): Eukaryota > Viridiplantae > Streptophyta > Magnoliopsida > Sapindales > Rutaceae > Zanthoxylum > Zanthoxylum bungeanum. Next base: position 44,597 of record SKCR01044250.1, on the reverse strand, counting down.
TATCGTATGCCAATGGGTGCATTGCTTGTCAGAAGCAATGGGCCCATTTAGAGGGCACCAGCAGCGGAAATGGTCCTCGTCATTAAACCATGGCCGTTCATGGGATGGGCGATAGATTTGATATGGAAAATCTATCCTGCATCTAGCAAGAAACATACCTTCATCATCGTCGCCACAAATTTCTTTACCAAATGGGTGGAAGCAATTCCGGTAGTGGAGATTTCTCAAGAGCAAATTATCAAGTTCATAAAAGAGCACATCATCCACCGATTCAGAATCCCACAGATAATAATGGCGGATCATGGTACTTCATTAAATGGCGAAAAGGTTAAAAGCTTTCTGGCCGAATACGGGGTCCAACTAATAAATACCCCTTCATATTACCCTCAGTCAAATGGTCAGGCAGAATCGTCCAATAAAACCCTCAAAGGTTTGATTCGGAAAATGATAACGGACAATGCCAGGCGATGGGACGAGTGTTTGAGTCAGGCTCTATGGGCATACAGGACGTCACCGCGAATGAGTACATCGGTCACGCCATGGTCAAGAGGTCGTATTACCAGTTGAAGTTAATATTAAATCCATTAGGGCGGTATTGCAAAAAGAATTGATAAGGGAAGATTACCCCGAAGCAATTATCCAAAATTTGTTGGAATTGGATGATATCAAATGCGATGTCATAAACCGTTTGGAAGCACAAAAGACAAAAATGGCAAAGGGATATAATCAGAAAGTCATGGCTAAATCGTTCAGAAAAGGCGAACTAGTGTGGAAAACTATATTGCCACTTGGTGCCAAAGATCCAACATATGGAAAATGGTCGCCTAATTGGGAAGGCCCATTTGAGGTAGAAAATGTATTGCCAAACAGGGCCTACCATTTAAAAAAATTTGAATGGAAAAGTGCATGTCAGGGCGATAAACGGTAAATACTTGAAAAAATATGTGCCCTCATTATGAGAGCACGAGAACGTAATGACTTTGCAATAAAGACAAAGCAAAATGAATAAAAATGTATTGATTTCATTAATGTTTCGAAATACAAACAAAAGGACGAATATAACGTCCTAACATTATACATAATTATTGGCTGGCCGAAGATCGCTGAAGCTCATCAGGCGAATCCTTCAGAAGCGATAACTTTTCCCCCAAGTTCCGACATTCTCTCTCCATCTCAACATCGGCCCTCATTAGATCGACCAGACCCCTCTCAAAATCAACTCGGGCCAAATCCCTAAACTCGTCCATAGTAGTAGTGGCCTCAGCTACCAGAGAGGCAACCCCTTTCTTCTTGGCATCCCTCCTCATGCGGCTTTCCTCTATCTGGCACTGGATCTCATGTAATTGTTTTTCTAAATCCAGCAGCAGAGACTCCTCGATAACTATTTCGTCTGTAGACTCTCTTATGGTTAAGGTTATCAATGATGTCTCAAAGCCTGTCCTTTTTAGTTATAGAGGCACGTAGCCCGGCCTTCTGGCTGTGTACGGTCCGATAGCGGAGAATGAGGGTCGAGACCTTACTTTGCAAGTCTTAAAGAGAAAGACGGCCTTCCGCTGAAATGGGCAAAATAAAAAGACCCAACAATCGGTCTAGCTAAGAAGAAGCCATTTCCATTTTAAGCATATTCTCTGGCAGGGCAGCATGACCGATCTCTATTTTCATGAGTGAGGCATATTGACCGAGAACGTCCCGAAGAGCCTCCAAGTCCATTATAGCTTGGGCCGGAGATGGGGGAGGCAAGGGCGAAGCAGAGGCTAATTGGTCCAGATCGCTCAAAATATCATGGACCGATTGCAAGAATTGATCTGATGCCTGGTTACAAAAAAGCCAAAGTTAGTAAATCAAACCAGAGTAGACGAAGAATAGAGAGGATAAGAAAAAACCACTTACAGTTTCTAGCCTACGAGCAGAACTGGACAGCTCAATAACAGATTCTATAGGGGCTTCCAGTGGCAATACAGGTTCTTCCCTAGGAGATTGGACTGGGAGAATAGGAGATGGCGCCTGAAGAGGAGAAACAATAGGCGCCGAAGATGACGACTGGTCGGAAGTAGCTACTTGTTGAATGGCATGATCAGGAGATGCTGGCCGAGGGAAGGCAGACGAAGGAGTGGAGGACGACGACCAATCCCAAGCAGAGGTTTCTTACACCGAATGGACTAGGGAGATCGCCCGAAAAGATGGCGAATGGGCCAAAGATGCGATCATTCATGAACCGAGGCCTACATTGAAGGGGCCGATGACGCTGCCCGTGAAGGCGATGACTGTTGCGGCACGGCTGCTGACTGAGCCTCTACAGAAGAATCAGAATTAGAAGAGTCAGAAATATGAATAACCGTCCCCTCTTCATAAATACGACGAAGTACATCGTCTTTATATGTAGATCGACCATTTCCAATAACTATAATTCGGCCAAACTAAAAAGGCCGTCTACATCCCTATAACTCCCCTTAAGCCCCGTAGCGTCCATTTTGTACACCAAGAGGTAAATCTGTTTTAGATTACGCCAAAGAGGCCCGTCATCCGGCCAAATAGGCTCTGGCCAAATAGGCTTGTCATCCGGGTCCTGCACAGTTGGGACAGAATCATCCATTTGGGGGCATTCGAATAAAGGATCGTCCCTTGAGATTTCTTCAATAAACGGGCGCGAACGATCCAATTCTGTACTTGATTCCATACATTGAGGATCGGCTCTGGTCGAAAACTCGGCAGCAGCCATTTCGCCCTCTTTCGGCAGTTGTTCCGTGATTGGAGTCTCGGCCATTTTGTCGTCGTCTGACGGAAGTTGAACGACCGGAACTGTGGTAGATTCAGCTTCCCCAGACGAACCCTCAATCATGGGAGCTTCGGACCACGAAGTCTGAGTCATCTCGGGCTTGTCAGAAGATGGTTCCGTCCTAAGCACCTGTACAAGATGAGAAACATAAAATTACATATCATATTTTAGCCCGAACAAAAGGGGCATAGTTTCAGATTGTACCTTAACCCGACATATGAGGGGCACATCCAAATCAGAGCTATGAGTTGGGGAAGGCTGTTTCCGCTTGGCCTGTTTACTCTTCTTCGGCCTGGCTGCTTCGACCGATTTCTTCGACCCCGCCGATTCCGATGACTTGGAAGAAAATATGAGGGTAGAAAATACCCGTGCAGAGGGCAAGGAACAAATTCTCTCGCGACCTGAAGGCCAAAAATGGTCGAAAAGAGAATGGAGTGATGTACAAGGCGAAAATGAGACTGCAGAAAAGGAGGACAACAAATAACGGGTCTCTGACAAACATTGATCTATATCCGAGAGCGAAAGAACTTTAAAACGGTCTGATGAAGCGGAACGAGTATGGAAGAATGGAAGAGACCATCCTTGAATGAGACCAAACTGGCAAGCAGTAAAGTTAGGCGAATAGACCTCCACTCCGGCCTTGCCGTTGGCCCCGGTCAAGATGTCATGAATCAAATCGCGGCTGCATAAAAACTTGTGCCATATGCGATGAATTGATTCATCCTATTCTGACTCAAGGATTTCATGGACGAAAGAAGGGTCGTCGCCCAAGGAGAAAGGAAAGAAAGAAGGGACCCGGGAAATGGTGTAGAAGTATTCAAAAATAGTACGAGGAAGAAAATAGGTTGGCCGAAGTTGGGCAAACAAAAGACCAGCACAATGATAAGAATGATTTGACTCAATTGAGCCGAAGACAAGGAAATAGGCTCTAAGCAAAAGCTGGACGAGCCAAAGAGGGCCAGAAGTGATCGGCGAAGCCCCTGACCGAAGTTGTTTTTGAAGAACGGCCAACCCACGATAAATGGCAGCCAACAAAAAAGATGCCGGGTCCAAACGACGACCGTTGGCAAGGTTTGAAGAGATATGGAGGTAACCCGCCACGGGTTTCTGACTTGGCACGTAAATGATGTATTTGTAAAGCCAATAATGAAGGAAAACCGTACGCTCCAACACTGAGACCGAACCGACCGATTTGGAAAACGCACGGAAGAAAGCAGAGTAAGACGAGAATGACGAAGAGTCCATCGAATGAGGGGGAAACGAAAGGTTGTACAGGCAGAAATGGTCGCACCCAGAGGGGCCAACCTGGTCAGAGCGCTGACGTCGCGAAAGGTGATAGTGAAAGAACCAGCATGGAAAAGGAAAATATTATAATTGGAGGACCAAAAGAGTAGTGAGGTGGGAAACATGTTTCGATCAAAATGGGGCAAAGCCAATGAGAGCTCGATAAGCGAAAGGAAGCCATGTTCTTCAAGAAAAGTACGGGTATCCGCATGCAGTAGCATGCGCTGGAACCAGGTCTCAAATAAGGAATCATGTTTAGGCCATGTGCGGATAGGGTTAGACTGAACCAAGGGAGAAACGTTCAATGACTCTGAAAAAGGAAGGCTAGAAATGAGAGGAAACAACTGAGCCAAAGGGGCCGTAGCGATGGTGTTGTCATCGATAAAAATAGGGCCTAGAATGCACTGACCAAAGTTCTCGTTAAGGACATGAACGCCGAAGGCATTCACGGAGGAGTCACCCAATGCCATCTAGTAATCGCAGAAAGTAGAGGAGCTATTTTTAGGTGCAGAAGAAGAAGACGCCATTAATGTCGAAGGTTGATGTTCCTACTAGGTGGAATTCCACCTACTTAATATTGAATGCTGCATTAGACTTCTAGAAGGCCTTTAATCGAATGATTGATGATGATGGTCACTATGCTCCATATTTTAGAGATTATGAAAATGGAACAAAAGGATTGGGCCTCCTACAGATATGGATTGGGAGAAAGCTCAATACTTTGCTGATTTTTTGGAGATTTTTTATGATGCAACGAATATGTTCAGTGCCTCATCCACCGTCACATCTTGTTTCACCTACAATGAGATTTGAAATATTCATACTAGGTTGAAAAACCTGGCGCGTAATGAACATCCTCTTTTGCATGAAATGACCATATCTATGAAGATGAAGTTTGATAAATATTGGGAGACCACTGCCAAAATCAATAAATTATTGATTGTGAGTACTATTCTTGATCCACGACGTAAGATGAAATTTGCCTCTGTTTGATTCGGTATACTTTTTGATAATGATGATGGTAAGATAGAGGAAATCAGAAAGTCTACTAGAGATTTATTGAAAATATTATACGATATGTATAATGATTGGTATGGCACAAATGGGTTGTTTGTTGACGGTGATGGATCAAGGGCTGGGGGTGTAACTGGTGTTGGTGGAGATGGGTCTAGTGCTGGTATGACACAATCTCAGTCGTTTGTTAGACAGCGAGCACAAGATAGAGTGCGTAAGCGCAATACAAACGTGCAACCTGATGATCCATTTCAAGTTTTTCAGACTAGTCATGTCATGCATCAAGAGGATAGTACTGAGGTTGAAATGTATTTGATGGAAACCTATGAGACTAGTCGTGACCCTAGCTTTAGTGTTCTGATGTGGTGGAAAACAAATACCGATAAGTATCCAATTTTGGCTAGGATTGCTCGTGACATTTTTGCAATGCCGGTATCGACTGTGGCATCTGAATCGGCATTTAGTATGGGCGGTCGTGTTCTTGATAGTTTTCGTAGTTTATTAACTCCAGTTATGGTAGAGGCTCTAATATGCACTCAAAATTGGATACGGAATAGGCTTACAAGTGACAAAACCAATGAAGTGGAAGCCATGCTATTGGAGGCAGAGTACTACGAAAAGCTTGAGGAAGGTAAAAAAAACTTATTAATTAGTTTTTTAATTGTTATAGTGAATATCATAAAATGCAAACTTACTAACTTATCTTTTTTGATATATATATTTGTATTTTATTTGAAGAATATCACAAGTTACAATCTGAATCACAATCACTGGATTATGTTGTTGGCAACAGAGTTTGAGTCCAAATAGCTTGAAAGTACAATTTTGACAAAGTTCTGTTTTTCTTTGTCTATAGTTTTGTAATTTCCTTCCTGCCAGTAAACTTTGAATGAATTTTGGTTTTTGGTATATAATTTGAGTTTAATTTATGAATTGGGTGAACTTATGCATTGATTACATAAGGAAGATGTCCATGCCATTTTATTGTTGAGGATGTAGAGTTGTACCAACTACCAAGACTGCAATTTCACTGTCATTGTACTAGTATTATGATTATATCTTTTATTTTACCGTGTACTCATGGACTCTTGTGTATTTTTGTTCCATCTTTAAGCTTATGTGTCATTATTTGATTTGCGTGCCTATTAAAAAAATTCTTTCATTTTTCGATTGGATACTAATTTTGTTCCTTGTGTATTTTTGTTCCATCTTTAAGCTTATGTGTCATTATTTGAGTGGTTTCTTCATTGATAGTCATATTTATGATACCTGACTCTTAGAAAAATCTTAACCTCAGCCTGTTTGAGTGTTTGTTAAGGTTTCTTTGCTTTCCATTGCATCTTGTGTGTTCTTTCTTACTATTCTTCGCGTGTGCTTTGATAAAGTATTGTTTTTCCTCTCCATATACTACATTGCTTTATATGCAAGTTGATTACTTCCTCTATTGCGCAAACATGTTGCTATAATACCTATGTACCACAACAACTGACTGCACAAACACTCAATCCTGTTGGTAGCCATCTTTCTAAGTTCATTTTATTGTTGTACTTACTACTGCTTTTATATTGATGTATGAAACAGGAGCTTCAGGAGTTGGGATTGGGAATTTTGAAGAGGTTGGGCCATTGGATATTAATTTGAACTTTTGAAGCCAATGAATTCAACATGGTTGAAGAAAGCTGATCTTTTATTTGTTGAGGATAACAGCTTATTTGTTAAAACTTAAAACTGATGTTGAGAATGCTTTTATCAAATTTCGGATTTTATCAAATTTCAGATATTTTACCGAATTCGGATCATTATCAAATTTCGGATATCATTCTGAATCATTACCAAATTTCGGATCGTTATCAAATTTCAGATCGTTATCAAATTTCGGATCATTATCAAATTTTGGATCACTTATTGAATCAAACTGATCCGATCTGAAATTATTCAGATCAGATTGGTTCGATCCGATTCGATCCGACTAATTTCGGATCGAATCGGATCGAGTTTGACAATGTACTCGAGTCCGATCGAATTGAATTTCATCGAGATTATCAGATTGGATCGGATTCGGATTCGATCCGATCCGAATACGATAATGCCCAGGGTTAGCATGTTGACTCGGTCAACTTGTGATATTGACGATGATGTGGCTGACACGTGGAGTGACACGTGGCGATGGCGATGGCGATTGTCGGCACTATAGGATGATGACACGTGGCACGGCGCACGTTAGCAGATCGGTTGTGAAGTTGACACGTGGCACGGCGCACGTTAGCAAAGTCAAACTTCTCAGATTCTGATATGTGGACCCGACGCACGTTAGCAAACTTGCGGCGCACGTTAGGCGTCGCGACGCAGCCTGCGCGTCGCGACGCGCCAAATGACAAAATTGCCCTTTTGTGTTCTTTTTCACTGTTTTGGCCCCAAATCACCTCCAGAATGTCCTGAAACTTTTTTTATCTACAAAATAACACAAAACACATCAAAATATTCACAAAACTCAAGAAACTATACAAAATATTAGGTCAAATGAGTGGGAAGTAGTGATACATTTACCACTCATCACACCTCCAAACCTAAAATTTTGCTAGTCCTCGAGCAAAACATAAAATAAAATAACATAAACATCTTTAAAATAAAATTTAACTAAGCCACTTTCGTAGGGATCACGGTTGCATTTAGCGTATGCAACAAGCCTTTAAACCCCTAGGTGTCCCTAGTGGATGAGTTGTAGTCTCGTGAGGGTTTACAGCAATGATACCCACAAACATTTTACAAAAGTAAAAAGGTAGTGAAACTAATGCACACAAAAGCAAAAAGACAAGAGAAAAGAGAATAAAGAAGTTAGTGACTAATCAGGTGAAACTTCTACTCCAAGTCACTAGTTGTTTTCTTTCTTTCTAAATTACTGAATAAGTAAATTCTCCGATTATATTTACCATTCTCCATATACACAACCAACAAAATATTAATCAACTTATTTTTTCCCACAACAGTCACAAGTGCAGTTGATAAGAGAGTAATATTTTTGTCCTAAAGTTTTATCAGAATTCACACATTTTTATAGTAATGGAATAATTTTTCTGATTTTTCTGATTTTTTTCTTTGATTTTTGATTGATTTTTTTTTATTTATATACGATACCTTCCGTCTATGTAGCGAGCTTTGGGTCGGTGGCTCCCAAACCAGTTGGCTTTAGGGCACCAGGTGTTAAGACACCCCTACGGACTTAATTACTAAGACTTCAGATATATATATTTTTGCAGCATCCTTGATCCATGTAGCGAGCTTTGGGCCAGTGACTCCCAAACCAGTTGGTTTTAGGGCACTAAGTGTTAAAACACCCCTAAAGACTTAATAACTCGGATCTCAGACGTTTTTTTTTTACTCCATTGCTTTTTTAGATGCTTCCTCCAATTAAACTAGAGCACGGAATATTACAAACTTTTCAATTTCAGCTTATGTCCGTATGTTACCATGCATGTTGATAATACCTGCCAACTGAACAAATGAATATCCATTTTAGTCAGTGTTAAAGAGAATTTACAAATTAAATAATTCAAAAGGAAATAAACAAAAATTAACTTGTTTCGAAAATATGTTTGAGATACGTCTCAGGAGTGGAAACTCCTTACTCAGCTATCTATCACCAATTTCACCTTTTTAGTCAAAATAAAAACACAAAAAACGCAAAATATTTTTGTAATTTTTGAAAAAATTTCAATTTTTTGTATTTTTCAAAAAATTTGGGACTAAAAATAAAAATAACACACAACTAAAAACAAGATACTGATCAACTAATTCCCTCCCCCAAACCTAAATGAGACATTGCCCCCAATGTCTTAAACAGTAGAAGAAGCGTTTAGAAGATAGTACCTGGTTAACTGAAATTCTACACGAAAAGTTAAAGGTTAAGATCCAGATTAATCCGACGCCTCTTACCACGATCGTCCTCGGACCAATTTATCTTTGAAAGGATAGGGTCAATTTGTGGTTCATAGGTTAAGATTTGGTCAATTAGATCCGGAGCAGTTCTGACAGTGAAGAGGAGTTCTTTTAAAGGTTTTGACACGAACCTGTTGGGTTTCTAGGTTAGTCCCAAGATCTATTTCAAGCAATGAAACGTATGCGAATACAACAAAGAAGCATGACGGAATCATAATTACATTGATCGGTTATGCGATGCGAGGAACAACAAAACTTCTTGGCTCCTTGAGCTCTCGGCAATGGCCCAAAAATTTGCTCCTCCATTTTCGGTCATGTCCTACATTGATGCTCCAAGCTCCAAGCTCCAAGCTTTGCAAATGGTGATTCCATGCTCACAAGTTGGTTTCCATATCACCTTTGGATGACCCTTCATGTGCTAGCATTAGAAAAATTGCCACAATCTTTCCTTGTTCTTCTTCTATGTGTCGGCCAAGCAAGAAATGAGAAGAAAAATGGCTTCAAAAGCCGAATGGGAGAGAAAGGAAATTTTGGCTCCAAAACCGTGTGAGTGATAAAGAGAGAGAGAGAGAAATTGTGTTGTGTATATGATTTTAATTTTCCAAATATCAAATACCAAAAACAATTACCAATTATCCAAAAAAAAAGGTACAAGACTTAAAGTCTTCAACCACCTCCATCAATCAATAATAGTAATTGGTTGTCAATCACTCAAAGTGACAAGACATCCATCACTTGAATGACGAGTGATGTGACGCGTGATGTGACTTGTGGGCCGCACTTGAATTCGAAATGCGAGTGCGCCCGCAAACACTCCCGGGCTCGGGTTTGCTAATTCCGAATTAACGAATTTTCCGTTGCGACGTAATTAAATCAAATTTAATTAAATAATTATGCCTAGAAAAATTACTATTCATGTGGCTAGCGAATTAATTCTAAATTAACTTATTCGCCCGAATTAAAATCTAATTTTAATTCCGCGTCGAAATACAATTTCGTATAATATATCGAATATATTATTTTATCGATTAATTCCAAATTAATCGTTCTCTCTCTTTAATAATATTTTATCCCAGATAAAATATTTCCGTAATTAATCCCAGATTAATTTTCTCTCTCTTACAATTAATCCCAGATTAATAAAGTGCGAGTCATACGTCATCGGTGAATCTTCGGGAAGCGACCCATGAGATCCCCAGATATGTTGGCAGTAAATTTCGGTCGTTGGACTATCCGAACACGTACGTACCTAGTACTACATTTTTACCGATTTACAAGACATGGTTGGCTTCTAGCAAAGCACAGTGCCTACCTAATTCTCCAGAAATATTCTTAAAGGAATATGTGATCTATATCAGGCGTAGTATACGTAGTGTTGATGGTATTTTCATGTCCTATGATATTTAAGTAGTACGGCAGGGGTAAAAAGGTAATTTCCTTCTTGGTCAATATCATTAATGCCGACCCGACCACTAAAAGCCAACAGTAAGGGGCCGACCACTTTACGATCGGTAAACCGACCACTTAAGATCGGATGACCGGGCATTATCAGATCGATAGCAACATTCTCAGTTCAAAAGACCATTGTGACCGACCTCATAAAAACCGACCAGATAGCGAGATATGCTCCAGATGATAAGTTATCATATTCTTATGGGATAAGGAGATAAGTTATCCTACTTTCATGGGGAAAGGTTGATGAGTCAGTATCCTAATAGGATATGGGAAGTGAGGGTAGTTTTCAACTAAGGAATCCTTGTAGGAAAAGGAATCTGATTTCTTCACTATTATAAATAGGAGGGGAAAGTGTAAGTAAAGGATCAATATCATTACCACCAGACTTGTAAACACGAAAACAGAGCAGAGAAGCTTATTTCAGTAATAAAGTATCACCCGTTCTGTGCCCGTGGACGTAGGTTGGATCTGATCCGCCGAATCACGTTAAATCTCTTTGTCGATTGGCGTATTTATCTGTCTTTTGCTAAGTTTTCTTTTGGTTCCCCCATAAACCGAACAAATTCACTATTGAGAGAGGATTATCTCGGGAGTAATATTCCAATATTGCCCTAAGACCAAAATCAGCCATCAACAGTTGGCGCCGTCTGTGGGGATAGATGTTGATGGTGTTTTTTTAAGCACTATGATATTTAAGCAGTACGGCAGGGGTAAAAGGGTAACTCCCTTCTTGATCGAGACCACAAATGCCGACCCGACCATTCGATGTTGCATACGCCAACGGTAAGGGGCCAAGCACTTGGTGATCAGTGACCGACCATTTAAGATCGGATGACCGGGCATTATCAGAATCAATATCAAGATCATTACGATCAGACTTGTAAACACAAGAGATATTAGAGTAGCATATCTCAGTAATAAAAGTATCATTCGTTTTGTGCCCGTGGACGTAGGCTGGATCTGATCAGCCGAACCACGTTAAATCCCCTTGTTGATAGTGTATTTATCTGTCTTTTGCTAAATTTGTTTTTGGTTCCCCATTAACCAAACAAATTCACTATTGAGGGAGGGTTGTTCTGGGGTAATATTCCCATATTGCCCTGAGACCAAAATCAACCGTCAACACGTAGTATTGCGTATTTCGATCCAGTATCGGATGTCACGTGCTAGGCCTGGGGATGGAATTGTGTCTGCCCCGTACGAAGCACATATCGGATCTCTAGTAACTAGTCTTTATAATCGGATAAACATAACCTAGTCATAATATCCCGATAGCTGCAGCATATAAGAGCACCAGTTTCGTATCCTACGTGATCATCATCTCCACTATGACTAGAGTGATACTTCTTCTTGACATCACACCCAATACACTACGATTCTCAATATACCCAGAAGAGGCGTACACAGAACCTATTAAAGCCCTGGACGACCAAAACCAAAGTATATTGATTGTCGCAAGTATTAGCGGTGCAAGTCTCAGGTTAAGACCAAATACACCTACCCTGATTCGGACTTCCATAGACACATAGTCATACTACCAATGGAATTCTGAGGGGTATATCCAGAGCGAAGCTGTTCCCGTACCATCGGTAAACACAACCTCATATTACACTCGCATGAGTATCATGTACCCAAATATATGAGAACTATGTCGTTATGCTCCCACAACGCGCACAAGTGCAATACTAGTCTATTTCGCATTATCGATGTCCAATCTCGATAATACTACGACTATGGATATTTTAATGATTAAACCTTAGTGGATTAATACTGTCTCATATCATCTCAATCCGGAACTAATCATATGGACCTTTTATCATTTATACATCTAGGTAAACCAATTACAAATGATAAGAGGGAAAATTCCTTTGTCACATAGTTATTTGTACAACAACACCATGATCTGTACAAATAGTGATGCTATGGGTCATAATTGTCCAACATAACCCATTTCTCCGGGCATCATCAAGAAACACACATAGAAAATCATAAAATCCTTCAACGTTAAACAACCCAATTGGTTTCTGGTGTATGTTCAAGTTCGCCCAAGTTAGCACTATAAAAATTTCCTCCAATGTGCCCAAGCCACCTGGCAAAGAAATAAAAGCATCAGCACGGTTAATCATTTCTACCAGTCGTTCAGACATACCTGACACGATTAACTCTTCTCCGTTTGATGGTTCAATAAGATTTGCCTCTGCCAAGGGTTTTGGGATGATTCCCAAAACGTGACTGCCTCATTCCTGTACAGCCTTTGAAATGATCCCCATTAGTCCAAGATTGCATCTGCCATATACTAAGTGCATATTCCTTGCAGCTAAGACTCGACCCAATTCTTGTGCTACTTCTACGTATTGTGGCTTAACTGTTGGAGTTCTACGGCCCCGAGGGTCGAATACAAGCAAGAAATAAGTGCGAATACAATCGACGAAGTTGCGGAATACTCACATCAATCGGTTGAGCGACGCGGCAACGAATAAAAAATATTTTCTGCCCTCTGGACCTCTCGGCAGTGAGCTGCGACAGTCCTCCAAGAATCGGCCATTGTTGGTCCTTCGTCAAGCTCCAAGCTTCGTCAAATGATTCCAAGCTCATGGGTGGACTTCCCTATCACCTTCGCATGACTTCGTAGTGTGCTAGCACTCCCAATTTTGCCATAAAATCACGACTTTTTGCTTTCCATTTCTTCCTTGGCTCTCGAAAGAAACCAGAACCAGTGAAGAAGAAAAAGAGGCCAAATGGCCGAGAGAGAGAGATGATAAAAAGAGAGAGAGTGTGGTGTGTAATATTTGGATTTTGTGTATCAAATACACTTAAATGAATTTCAAATTCATTTACCACACATTTGGCTTTACAAATGTCAAACCATTAAAGCCCACAACCACTACATCAATCAATCAATGAATAGTGACTGGCGTCAATCACTCAAAGTGAAAGACATCTATCATTTGATTGAAGAATGATGTGACGCTAGATGCGACTAGCTATTTGACGCTTGATTTGACTTGCGTGCCGCACTCAAATTCGAAATGTGAATGCGCTCACAAATGATCTCGGGCTCGAGTTCGCTAATTCCAAATTAACGAATTTTCCGTTGCGTCGTAATTAAATGATCATACCTAGCGAAATCACTATTCACGTCGCTAACGAATTAATTTTAAATTAACTCGTTCGCCCGAATTAAAATCTAATTTTAATTCCGCGTCGAAATCCAATTTCTTTTAATATATCGAATATATTAATTTATCGATTAATTCCAAATTAATCGTTATCTCTCTTTTAAGTAATATTTTATCCCAGATAAAATATCTCCGCAATTAATCCCAGATTAATAAAAGTGTGAGTCATACGTCATCGGTTAATCTTCGGAAAGCGACCCATGAGATCCCCAGATATGTTGGCAGTAAATTCGGTCGTCGGACTATCCGAACACGTAAGTACCTAGTACTACGTTTGTACCGATTTACAAGACAAGGTTGGCTTCTAGCAAAGCACCATGCCTACCCAATTCTCCAGAAATATCCTTACAGGAATAAGCGGATCTATATGAGGCGTAGTATACGTAGTATTACATATTTCGATCCAGTATTGGATGATCACATGCAAGGCCTGGGGCTGGTACAGTGTCTGCCCCGTACGAAGCATATATCGGATGACGAGCAACTAGTCTCTTTATTATCGGATAATCATGACCAAGTCATATTATCCCGATGGTTGCAACCCTTTAGAGAACCAGTTCTGTATCCCTACGCGGTCATCATCTCCATATGATTGGAGTGACACTTCCGTCTTTACATCACACCCAACATACTACGATTCTCAATATACCCAGCAGAGGCATACACAGAACCTGTTAAAGCCATGGACGACCAAAACCAAAGTATATTGATTGTCCCAAGTATTAACGGTGCAAGTCTCAGGTTAAGACCAAATACACCTACCCTGATTTCGGACTTCCATAGACACATAGTCATACTACCAATGGAATTCCGAGGGGGTCTATCCAGAGCGAAGTTGTTTCCCGTACCATCGGTAAAACACAACCTCCTATTACACTTGCATGAGTATCCTATACCCAAATATATGAGAACTATGCTGTTGTGCCCTCACAACGCGCACAAGTGTAATACTAGTCTATTACGCATTTATCGATGTCCAATCTCGATAATACTCTGACTAGGGATATTTAATGATTTATCCTTCGTGGACTGATACTGTCTCATATCATTCTCAATTCAGGAACAAATCATAAGGACCTCCTATCATTTATACATCTTGGTGATCTAATCACAAATGATAAGAGAGCAATCTCCTTTGTCACATAGTTAATTTGTACAACAACACCATGATATGTACAAATAGTGACGCTATGGGTCATAATTGTCCAACATTAACACCAACACTAGTACCGCAAAATACACAGATGTTTTCAACTCGTCTTCTTGAAGTGGCTTCCATTTTTTATGTATTTCTTTCTCAACTCTGGATGACTTCAAAAGTGTAATGACAGACTGAATTTATAGAACCTGAAAAGGGTGAGTAATAATAGCACTAGTATCTTCCAAATGACGATTGTTAGCTAAACGATAAAAAAAATCGTGAAAGGTCAAAACGTCTGGATTCTGTCTACAAAAAAAAAAGATAATTACAACAGAAAAGCAAATCAAAGCAATAATTAAGGCAACAGAATTGTGTACGTAATACGCCATTTGCTTAGTATAAATTCATCAGGATGCGTCATAAGAATCCATTCCTTACTCAGCTATCACTAATGAATTAGCTCTCATCTTTGCCAAACACCATTCCTTCTGTCTTATGCTTCGTTTGTGTCTTTCCCTGGAAAAACTAACACACAAAATTACAAACTCTATAACATGTATACACAAAATATAAAAATAGAAATTACAACAAAGTGCATGAGTTGCCTCACTGCTAGCGCTAAATTTTTCGTCTTCAGCCAGACGTGCCTGAAATCTATCTGTCAATGAGGTTTCAGCGTGGTTTTGGATGTCCGATTAAAGACAATCCCGTGTGTGTTGCTTTTGAAGGGTCTATTTCAATGGTAAAGTGGCAAAAAGATTTTTGTCTTATTCAATGCTTGTGCCATCTTTTTGATCTTTGTTGCTCCAATGGTTTCTGAAAAGAAAGAAAGAAAATCAGGAGGTCTCATATGGTGCTTGACTTGGAATGGAGGTTCCATTCTGTCAAGCTTTTGGGCGATATATTTAATTCGTACTCTCCAAAATAGTGTTGTTTCGCCTGAATGCTCTGGATATTTAATAAAGTCAGACATTTGCTCCTCAATTTGCTATGCTTCTTGCTCCATCTTTTCTTCATATATGAATTTTAAAATTTCCGCATTCAATTCTTCATCTGTCATCTGTGAAATGCATGTTCCATAAGTGTCAATCTGAGGATGTAAAGTTATGTCTGTTTTTAGGTCTCCATCCTCTGATCTGAGTGAAATGATTGGCTCAGGTAAATCTTCTTCAAACATTTGTGCAATGGAAGCTCCAAGATCTTCATTTAGAGGATAGAAAGTTTCATCCTCCTTTGTAGGTGCAGTTGGTACAAATAGCTCAGCTTCTTCATCCTCGTCAAAGTCAGAAGAATAATAAAAATCAAATTGAGACTTTGTTGGTTCAGGCTCCTAAACTGATACCTCTGATTCTTGATACTACTCAGCCTCGTCCTCTGTTATGATGTCATGATGAATCTCAGGATATTCGAAGGCTTCTTCAGTATTATTTGAATTTGCTCCGTGAGATATGTGATTCAGGTTATCTGTTAATTGTCTAACTTGATCTGTCATCCTCTGTATAGACGCCGCTTGACTCTGAATTTGTGCATCAAATTGAGCTTTTCGTTCCTCGAGCCAATCTTTGAGCATGTCAATCAACTAATCTTCCTCTGATGGTTCTGGTTCATGATGAAGATCGTAGATGGATACGATGGATACGATGGAAAATGTGATGGTTCTTCGTACCTTGAATGATTCCGATAATTCTGCCACTCTGAAAGGTATATGCATTGATCGCTCGGGTGGTTACCATCTCATGTCACAAATCTCCCCATTGCGTTCTGATGAGCAAATGTAGCATTGCTTGACATCCGGTGATAATTGTTGGGCTGGACAACAGGCCTCAGAAAATAGGACTGTTGCTCCCTGAATTGGGGTGTATCTTTTTCTAGTAAAGCTCGTAATCTTTCAATATCCCAATAATATTCCATTGTTCAACCACCTGAAAACAAAAGATAGAAATAAAAATTACAGATAAAAATAGAGAAAAATTAGATACAAGTAAATTAGATAGCTTCAAAATTAACAACTCAATAAAAATAAGTCTCCGGCAACGGCGTCAAAAACTTGACCGGCGTAAACACACACGTATAACGCAAGCGCACATATCGTTCAAGTAGTATAAAAATATCGATCCCACGAGGACTAAATTCCTACTGTTGTTATTAATTATTGATACTAATTATTTACAGGTATCTAATTATAGGGAGAAGAGAATGATTGCTTTTGTTGGTTGAATGTGGATTTGATAAATAAAATACTTAAAGACACAAAAGAAAATACTAAGGAAAATAACAAAAGACTCAAAGATCTAGGGTTGTGACTCCACACAATATTATTATAAAGATGAATTGATTCTCTTATATATGTGTAATAAATCAGTTTGCTAACCTGGAACACGAAAATATGCAAAAGCTTCTGTCGATGGTCAGATGCAAATACCCAGTATAACATAATTGAACCATATGTCTATGTCAACCAAATTACCTGGATTCATTAAGATTAAGTTCCAATTATGGCTACCCCCGCCCGACATGTATATGTCTATCCTGTAAGGAAATCTATTAAAGGGTTATATATCCTCAATGAAGATCGTGGGCTATTGAATCTAAGGCTGAAACCTAAAATCTCTTCGTCAAGTTCATTTTAAGTTTACCACATCAATCTTATTGGTGATCAGACAACAAGAAACATTAAGCTTAAGACTCAATAAACAAACTAAAGAATTACCCATAAAAAGAAAATCAATTATTAAGTGTGAATATTGTGTTTCATCACTTCCCTAGAATAAAATAAAATGCTGGGGATATGAGATCCACTTTTAGAAATCTCAAATTATTATAATATGGAAATTGCCAGTATTATCCAATTAAGTTGAACCAGCCATAAAGGCGGTGTTATTATTTATCCATAAACCAGCCATATAGGCGGTAATTATCTGTCACCTAAATACCAACCATATAGGCGGTGTCACATTATGTTACATAATTAAAACCAGCCATTAAGGCGGAATCAACTTTTAATTCATATTATTAAATCACAATTTCCATATTATAATTGAAGTGAGATTAATCTACCTTTACTATTTCTAATTTAGAAATCTCCCTTATTATAATATATAAATCTGCGTGATAATTACCTACCAGCCATATAGGCGGTAACCTGATTAAGTCAAATTAATAATTAATTACAAACCGACCAACCAAGCGGTATCCAATTTAGTCAGATTAAAACCAATTTATAATAATCACCAACCGGCCAATATAGCGGTATCCTCAATTAGTCAGATTTTAACTAGTTTATATATTATAATTAATGGAGATTAATCTAAATTATAAAAGTAAAAAGCTTCACCTTTACCCCAGCAGTAAATTAACTACTGAACATAAAAGAACATAAAAGAAAAGAAAATAAAATTTATTACAGAAAGTAAAAGTGCATAATTAAAATTACTAAAAGTAAAAATGCTTAATTTAAATTACAAAAACTTAAACACACAAGATGCAATCCTTAAAGTCCTTACAAAACTCAAGGAATGCATGATTTGAATTCTGAAATCGAGCTGAATTTATAGGCGTCAGTAGGGTGTCCGCGTCGCGACGCGCGTGATTGATGGCGTGGCATGCGGAGAGCTCGACACGTGGCAAGGCAGCTGGGAGCTGAATGATTGAGCTTATGTGGCGATGACGTGGTAAACCGTGGCGAAAGTGACTGTCGGCACCGTAGGATGATGACACGTGGCACACTGTGATTGGCTGATGATGACGTGGCAGTGACGTGGCATGTTGACTCGGTCAACTGGTGATGTGGACAATGACATGGCTGACACGTGGAGTGACACGTGACGATGACGATTGTCGGCACCGTAGGATGATGACACGTGGCACGGCGCACGTTAGCAGATCGGTTGTGATGTTGACACGTGGCACGGTGCACGTTAGCAAAGTCAAACTTCTCAGATTCTGACATGTGGACCTGGCGCACGTTAGGCGTCGCGACGCGCCAAATGATAAAATTGCCCTTTTGTGTTCTTTTTCACTGTTTTGGCCCCAAATCACCTCTAGAATGTCCTGAAACTTTATTTATCTACAAAATAACACAAAACACATCAAAATATTCACAAAACTCAAGAAACTATACATAAGATTGGAGTTTTTTTTTTTGAGAGGTAATGAAATATTCATTGCTTAATCAAAGATTACACAAAATTGTGTGAGGAATATCTTCCTTCCACGGAGCACAAATATTTCTATTACATGCCAGCATGGCTAGATTGTGGGCAGCTGACCGGTGCATAATCACACGCGTATAACGCAAGCGCACGTATCGTTCAAGTAGTATAAAAAGTATCGATCCCACGAGTACTTAATACATAAGCTATTAATTTATGAAGCCAAATTTTTACTAGTATTTAATGGATTGATTATTTGATTGGGTGGTGACTTTAAAATTTAAAACAAGTAAATAAATTTACGTGAAAGTAGATTTAGGTAAATTCAATATTAAGAAACTATCTAAGGTTGTGAATCCTTCCAATATCTTTTAAAAGATGAAGTTGTTATTTTATGTTTGTATAATATATTGGTTTACTAACTTGGAACACGAAATTCTGCAAAAGCCTATGTCGATGGTCGGATGCAAATACCCAGTGTAACCCAATTAAACCATCTGTCTATGTCAATCAAGTTACCTGAATTCATTAAGATTAAGTTCCAATTGTGGCTACCCCCGCCCGACAGGTATATGTCTATCTTGTAAGGAAATCTATTAAAGGGTTATATATCCTCAAGGAAGATCGTGGGCTATTAAGTCTAAGGCTGAAACCTAAAATTCAATTGTCAAGTTTATTTTCAGTTTACCAGATCAATCTTATTAGTGGTCAGTTAACAAGAAGCATTAAACTTAAGAATTAATAAGTAAACCTTTATTTTACCCAAATTATAAAATAACCCCTTATAAACCGGTGATATTGGATTTCATCACAACCTCAGATAACAGGCTTAACTACGACATATATTTACAACTAATAAAAACTTAAAAATAAAAGACATAAAGTACATTGCTGAAAAGTAATTGTTGGAAATTAAAAAGGTAAAAGTACAATAAAAAAATTTGCTGGGATTAAAGGATCCACTTCTATTACTATTATTTTAGATATCTCCCTTAATATAATATATTAACTTCTGTGATATTACCAACCAGCCATATAGGCGGTAACCTGATTAAGTCAAATTAATAATTAATTACCAACCAACCAAGTAGACGGTATCCATACTTAGTCAGGTTAAAACCAATATATAATTAATTACCAACTGGCCAATATAGCAGTTGTACGTGCCAAATTTGGACCCAAGGGTAAAATCGTCTTTTCACGACAAATTCAATACCAAAAGCCCACAAATATTGGCCCTTAAAAACCATATTGGAAAACCCAGCCCAAAAGACTTTATTTCGTCAGTACATAACACTACAAATAAAAAGCCAAATAAATAGACAGCATAAAACACAATTGTTACTAACTATTTCCTCTTTTTCTAAACACAAACACATGCAACGCCGAAAGTTGGATCCAAGACACGTTGTGGGTTCCTAAGCCAGAAATGTCAGCACGTTGTAGACCCGTTGCCAGCTTTTATCACAGCTACAAAGTAATCTCTTTTCAGATCTATAAAATGGAAGATAACTCAGGGTTCAAGGCAGGCTTCACATCCTTCTTACAAGCTTCTATTCTCTGACACAAGTTCTGAGAACTTCCTATTTCCACAATTCTTATCACCGCCCTCACGGCCATCAAAAGAAAGTCAAGGTAATAATAAGCCTTACTTCCGCATATTACATAATGGCAGCTCGTTTCATTCTACTGACTTGAGCGTCGGAGTGTACCCGGCACCCACCATACCGGTGGTAGTCTACTCCCGCTCACTCTATCTTTGTTTTGCAGGATCGTTAATGCCCCCAACCTACAAATTCTGATTGTGGACCTCGGCCGAATTCCACCATCCACAATTTGGCGCCCACCGTGGGGCCTTAGTGATTTATAGCAAACAAAGATCTTTCAATCTACAATTCGGAAAGCACTGTCACTCATGGCTTCAAGCAGCGAACAGACGCCAGAATCCAATGCGTCCCAAATAACTATGCTACAAGAAAGATTACGAACGTTGGAGGAGGAGAACCAGACCATGCGGAGCTCCAATTTAAACCTTCAGAAGCAGTTGGAAAAAATCTCTTCCACCTCTCAACAACGAGATTCTCCTGATAATCCCAATAATCTTGTGGCCCCATCTAACCTTTTGGAGACATTCAATGATGTGGTGAATGGTGATCCTTCCCCAGGCGACCTTCCAAGAAATCATACAAATATGACAATTTTTCCAGTCGACCAAGCTCAGCGAGTCGCTTCCAGCATGCGAAAAGAAATGTTAGAGTTCAAAGAAGCAATCTTATCCAGCTTGCCAGACATCAAGCTACCAATAAGGAAGAGTAGAGCCGGGACGATTTCTGACACACCATTTATTGAGACTATCTCTTCCGTAGAATTACCAAGAAAATTCAGTCCCCCGGATATGAAAATGTATGACGGATCAACTGACCCAGACGACCACATCATTCATTACAAATATAAGATGATGTCAACGGGCCTAACCCCTCAACAGTGGGAAGCTGGGATGTGCAGAGGATTTGGAGAAACATTGGCGGGGCCAGCCCTAACTTGGTTCATCAACCTCCCATACAGGTCTATTGGATCATACCAACAATTGGCAGACAAGTTTGTAGAGCATTTCGCAAGTTCTTGCAAGATTGAAAAGACTTCAGACGACCTTTACGCCGTCCAACAGAGAAAAGGAGAATCTTTACGAAGCTACGTGGCTCGGTTCAATAAAGAAAGAATAACTATCTCTGACCTCCATCAACCTACGGTGGTAGAAGCATTTAGAAATGGATTGCTTCTAGAAAGTGGACTCTACAAAAAACTCACTAAATTTCGATGCTACACAATGGATCAAGCCATGGCTCGAGCCCAAGTTGAAATAAGGTGGGAGGAGGACAAGAGAAACCAAAGAAAAAGAATTCTTCTAATTTTCAACGAGATAGTACTCAAGATACTGTTAAACGGCGCAAAGAATTCCCTAACAAAACGCTACGGCCAACAGACATGAAGAACAATCAAAGGGTGCATCGACATTTCAACCGAGACTTCAAGAGACAACCATTGCCATTCAGGGTTCAAGATAAAACCATGAACAGAGAAAGGCTCCCAGACTACAATTTCACTGTTTCCCCAGGTGAACTGGTTTCGGTCCTCAAGAAGATGGGGAACGAGGTACGATGGCCCCCACGCTCCAGAGATTATTCAGCCAAGAAAGATACCAGCAAATGGTGTGAATTTCATCGAGATTATGGACATACGACAGCAGATTGCGTAGCTTTAAGGCTGGAAGTATTGGAATTGCTGAATAAAGGACATTTGAAGGATTTGCTTTCGGAGAAAGGAAAAGCTACTATATCCCGAAGAAACGAGAAGGAAGAAGGCCCCACACCACCACCACCAGTCAACAATACAGTAAGTTTTATTTCTGGAGGGTCCGAAGTCAGCGGTGTCTCATATTCGGCTGCGAAACGACATACCAGAGAAGCAACAATGGGTCCTTTCCGTTCAACTACGTCGATTGAAGGGATGTTTACAAACCTAACAATTGAATTCCCAGACGACAGCAATTCCAATCAAACGAATCCACATCATGACGCGCTGGTAATTTCATTACAGATTGCAAATTTTATAGTCAAACGAGTCTTAGTCGACACAGGATCGTCAGCAAACATCATCTTCAAACTGCTCTGTCCGACATGGGAACCGAGATAGAAAGGATCAATAGGAGGTCAACTGTTCTTATTGGATTCAGCGGCGAACAAAAATTCACAATCGGGGAGATAACACTCCCAGTCTATGCCGGAGGAAACAACAAGATGACAACTTTTTTAGTTCTCGATTGTCCCTCAGCCTACAATCTGATTGTCGGCCGACCTTGGATTCATGAGATGAGGGCAGTTTCGTCAACTTACCATCAAGTGCTCAAATTTCCCACAAGATGGGGGATTCAGGAGATTATGGGAGACCAACACGCTTCAAGAAGTTGCTACCAGACGACTTTAAAGGCGAAACCTCAGTCGGCATAACAATTAATGAAAGGATCCGGTGTTTTACCACCAGATCAGCCAAGCGTAGAGGAGCTAGACGAAGTCCCAATACACCCAGAATATGCAGATCACAAAGTACCAATTGGAGTTAAACTGGGTCCCAAGCTACGAACCGACCTAATTGATTTCTTAATGAAACGACATGATTGTTTCGCCTGGTCACACGAAGATATGACCGGGATCGACCCGGAATTAATCACCCATGAGCTCCATGTAGATCCAAGCTACCCTCCTGTCAGACAGAAAAGAAGAAAGTTTGCCCCGGAGAGGAATCAGATCATCAATGAAGAAGTCCAAAAATTATTACAAAATGGAGCCATCAATGAGGTTCAATTCCCAGAATGGTTAGCTAATGTGGTGATAGTACGAAAGAAGAACGGGAAATGGCGAGTTTGCATCGACTTCACAGATTTGAACAAAGCGTGCCCCAAGGATTCCTTCCCATTACCTCATATTGATTCCTTGGTTGATGCTACAGCAGGCCATGAGTTACTGAGTTTCATAGATGCCTATTCAGGCTACAATCAAATACTCATGCATCCGAATGACCAAAAGAAAATCACTTTCATCACCAACAGAGGCATATATTGTTACAAAGTGATGCCATTCGGACTCAAAAATGCTGGAGCAACTTATCAACGAATGGTGAACAAAATGTTTTCTCAACAAATAGGGAAGACCATGGAGGTTTACATAGATGACATGCTGGTAAAGTCATTAGAAGCAGAACAACATCTGACACACTTGGAGCAGGCATTCGACACAATGAGGAAATATGGTATGAAATTGAATCCAACAAAATGTGCTTTTGGAGTCTCTTCAGGGAAATTTCTTGGATACATGGTCACGCGACGAGGGATAGAAGCCAATCCTAATCAGATCAGATCTATTCTTGACATTCCTTCTCCTACCAATCCGAAAGATGTCATGCGACTAGCCGGGAGAATAGCCGCACTTAATAGATTCATTTCCAAGTCGACCGATAAAAGTTTTTTATTCTTCTCAGCCTTGAAGAAGGCAAAGCACTTCGAGTGGACTCCAGCCTGCGAAGAAGCATTGACGGAACTTAAACGATACTTATCTTCTCCACCATTGTTATCAAAGCCACTCGACAATGAAAGACTTTTTCTCTACTTAGGAGTCTCAGAACAAGCAGTAAGTGCAGTCCTGATCCGAGAAGAAAACGGAACTCAACTCCCAGTCTACTATGTGAGTAAAGCATTATTAGATGCGGAGTCACGCTACCCTCATATGGAAAAATTGGTACTGGCTTTGGTAACTGTAGCAAGGAATCTACGACCATATTTTCAGGGGCACCCAATCACTGTCTATACATCGTATCCAATGAGGAGCATACTTCATAAGCCCGAGCTTTCAGGGAGACTGACGAAGTGGGCTATGGAACTAGGAGAACACGACATCACGTACTTACCACGCACCGCGATCAAATCACAAGCACTCGCAGATTTTGTCGCTGATTTCAGCTCCAGTCTACAGGTACCAGCTGAACAAGAAATCCAATGTATCCATCCTTCGACTACCCGGGAGATTGGCAGTCGACGGATCAAGCAATAAATGTGGATGCGGCTTAGGGGTTGTGATTACAACTCCTGAAGGCGATGTGTTGCAGCAGGCGATCAAATGCGGCTTCAGAGTCTCTAATAACGAAGCCGAATACGAAGCTCTCATAGCTGGCTTAAACTTGGCCCATGAGCTTGGTGCCAAGAAGATCGAAGTAAAATCAGATTCTCAATTAATTTTCAATCAATTCCAGGGTTCATATCAAGCTAGAGACTCACAGATGGTTTCTTATCTACAAAAGGTGAAGGAAATCCAGTCAACATTTGAGCAGATAACCATTTGTCAAATCCCCAGAAACGAAAATACGCACGCAGATGCTTTAGCTACACTGGGTTCGGCAATAGAAGGAGAAAAAATCCAGTCCATCCCAATTGTATATTTGCAGTGGCCAGCAATTTGGAAGAATGGAGTCGAAGAAGTTACAGCAATCACATCAGGCGACTCATGGTTGACTCCAATTGAGAAATATTTGCAAAATGGCATGCTTCCAGAAGATAAAATTGAGGCTCGAAAGATTCAACGACAAGCTGCCAGATTCACACTACATAATGGGCAACTTTTGAAGAGATCACTATCTGGTCCCTACCTCAAATGTCTCACTCCAGAGGAAGCCCAATACGTTTTAACCGAACTTCATGAAGGGGAATGTGGAAACCATTCAGGTGGAAGAAGCTTAGCTTCCCAAGCCCACACGACAGGATACTATTGGCCGTCTATGCGGGCTGACTCGGTTGAATTCGCTCGAAAATGCGAGAAATGTCAAAGATTTGCCCCCGTCTCACACTTACCACCAGAGAAACTGAAGCCGATTCTGTCACCTTGGCCATTCATGAAGTGGGGAATGGACATCGTTGGGAAGCTACCTACCGCCCCTGGGCAGCGAGTCTACATGCTTGCCCTTACAGATTACTATTCCAAATGGATCGAAGCAGAAGCCTTTGCCAAGATACGGGACATAGAATTGCAAAACTTCGTATGGAAAAACATCATTTGTCGATTCGGTTTGCCGAGGGAAATTGTAACTGACAACGGGTCCCAATTCATCAGCTACCGTTTCCAAGACTTCTGCAAGAATTGGGGAATCAAATTAAACTTTTCAACCCCACGTTTTCCTCAAGCGAATGGACAAGCTGAATCATCCAACAAGACGATCTTGAATACAATGAAGAAAAGATTAGAGAAATCAAAAGGAGCATGGGCGGATGAACTTCCAGGAGTCTTGTGGTCCTACAGAACTACAGCCCGGTCATCAACTGGACAAACCCCATTCTCCCTTGTGTTTGGGTGTGAAGCAGTGATTCCAGTCGAAGGAGTTGTTCCAACTCCTCGTTACCAATGGCTCGAGGAAAACATGAATCAACAACTCATGAGTTATAGCCTTGATACGGTTGACGAATTGAGGGAACGAGCCACCATACGACTTGCAGCACATCAGTAGAGAATGGCCAAATATTTTAACAAGAATGTTAGGTACAGAACGTTTAAAGAAGGAGATTGGGTCCTACGTAAAGTATTTCAGAATACCAAGGAGATCAAAGATGGAAAACTAGGACCAAATTGGGAAGGCCCATACGTCATTACGAAGATCGTTGGGCAGGGCGCCTACAAATTGGAAACGACTGGAGGAAGGCCAATTCAAAATAGCTGGAATGCAATTCACCTTAAGCGATTCTACCGGTAATTTTTCTTTTTCTTTTTTTTGTCTTGCCTACTCGGCTAATGAATTATTTGATAATAAAATGTTGTGTGATGAAATTTATGCATTCTGATATCCATATAGTAAAACAAATATGAAGTCTTAGATGTCGACCAAAAAGGAAACATTACATATATCATTCAAAATTCGCGATTTCCCATTACAAAAAGATAATCAAGAGTTACAATTACATATTCATTCCACGGGCATCTCAGTCGACGGGACCTCAGGAGAAAGCTGAACATCCACAGATGGAACTTCGAGAGTCTGGGTAGGAACGTGGGAGATTGGACCTGTTTCAGTCAGTCCAGGACCCTCAACTGTTTCAGCGTGTTTTTCCGTAGTAGTCTTTTCTTCTTCAACCTCCCCAACAACCACGGGTTCTTCAACCACCTCCTTCGAAAGCACTTCCTCTCCCTTCTCTTCTTCTTCACCATTGCTTGAAAGGGATAACCCAGCAGCCATCCTCTCATATTCACGGATCCATTTCTTCGGTTTCCAGACGACATTCTGACCAGCAAGATACTCCTCCATTAGACTGCTCCTTTCTTTCATCATCGATTCAAATGCAATCATCTCAAGTTGCTCGAGCAACTCAGCTTTCTCCTTCGTCAAATTCTCCAAACTTTCTTTATACGCCTCATTGGTTGCCTCGGACACCTCCTTTTCCAATTTTAATATCGCCTGAGTCTCCTTCAATTCCTTTTCAACCATTTTTAACTTCCTTTCAGTAGCATCGGAATTCGTTTTCAATTCAGCAAAGTCTTTTCTGACTGATGTGTTCGCCTTCTCCAAATCCCTCATCCTCCTCTGGCTCAATTCCGCATATTCTTGCATAAAGAGGCCACACTCCATAACCTGAAACGAACTTCACTTAATTTCTCCCATTCGACATAAAAAATATATATATACTTTTCCAAATCTAGGTACCTGATAACTGAGAGCCGCAATCTTCTTGCTCGTTTCGGTTGGGCCCAGTTCAGTCAACCTTTGCTCATCCTCTTCAAGTAAGAGACACTTAATGAATTTAGAAAGGCTGGAAGGATCCGAAATTGCAGTAGACCCGTGTGGAATCTTCACTATAACGCCTTCTGCGTCTTCCTCCACTTCTACTACTGCCTTCCTCTTCTTTGAAGCAGAGACCTTCTCAATGGCTGTGTCACTGATTCAGGAACATCGACTGGAACGACTTCAGTAGGTTTGGTGATTACCATTTCAACGGCTTCAGGCTCCTTAGCTTTAACTTTCTTTGTCTTCCTTCGGCTTCTCATTTCATCGAGTTTTGGCACTTTAAATGGGCCCGACATCATTTCAGCTGCGCATAAAAATTCTTCAGGAGTCAGCGGTTTTAAAAATAGCAGCCCTCCAAATGTAACCTCAATCGCCCAAGTGCATAATATCACGGCCAAAATATGCTTACTCAAAGCCAAGGAAGTACCTTCTGAATCTAGCACTTCCTTCCACAACGGAGTTAGCCTCAGCCTCCTCTCTTCTAAAGCAGCTCTCCAATTCCTCTTCGAATCAGGCAAGCTAAGAATGTATTTCGTGTTCGAGACGGCTCGACTGGTAGTATCAAACGATCTGTTTAACTGAAGACCTGGAAAAACAAAAGAAGAATATTCTCAGCCATTCAAAATAAAAATATAGAGTATCAAAGTTAAGATGAAAACACTCACTCGACGAGCTCCAATGTTCAGGTATATCTCCTCTCCCATTCAACCCAAATACACCATCTCCCCTCACGAAGAAATAAATTTTCTGCCAATCTCCTCTGTCATTAGTTGTTAGCCCCAATACCAAATGCTCCCTCTTTTGGCGGAGATACAAGTGATATCTCCTTTTTTCTCTCAGGTGCTCTTTCATATAATAGGTATACAATAATTCTCGCACCCCGAATACGATCCCCAATTCAAAAGCCATACACTCAATCGACAGTAAAATCCTCCAAGTGTTTGGCATTAGTTGAGAAGGAGCCAGCTGATAATGATTCAACACTTCCCATACTAACTTTGGAATGGGGAATCTGAATCCATCAATAAATGTGCGTTCGTAAAACCCAATCCACCCAGGAACTTTGTAATCTATCCTTTCAGTCGACGATGCTAACCTAACTTCTATTGATGAAGGAAATCTATATTTCAATTTTATTTCTCTCATTGATTTTTCAGTCACTCGACTAGCTGGGTTCTTGGTTAGGATATTTGTTGGTTCGCTCGTGCTTGGAAGTCCACTCGACTCTCCAATGGCGGGTAGTATTGATCTCAAAGGTGTAACTTTGGTGGGTACTCCTAAAGGTGGTTTAGCCAAAGTTACGACTCCAGCATCTATAAAATCTTCATACGACCAATCCCTATGAGTTTCTTCATCGCTCGAATCATCCATAGGTTGTTCAATATACTTGTCAATTTGAGCGCCTAAACTACCCAAAGAATCCTCACTCGACATTTTCCAAGCGACAAACACTAGTTTCCTAAAATATCTACTCCTTTGAAGATCTAAACCCGTCTAAATCACAACACATAATCTCAATATATCGCTAAATCATTCAAGATCAAATGACCTATTTGACTTAGAACAGATTGAATCTACAATATGAACATTTGAAGATGTTGAAGAATATGAAGAAAAATATGAAGAGTACATTGAGATCTTGAGAGCTTCCTTAAGCTTGCCAACCGGGAGAAATTGGAGTGTGAGACCAAATGAGACTCAAAACCCATTCTTATACTCTCCATTTAGGCGCCTCAATTTCCCTCCAAAAGACACCTCGAAAATCCCACTAGGGTTTTTTTTTTATCTAAATGGGCTCCAAATACCCTCAAGCCCAACTTGCCTCCGATCTTCCAATGATAATATCACTGTGAAGATCTTGTGATTGGATGATATCTGTCAATTCAGAGGATATCTCCTCCTCCCAATGGAATCATTTCCTACATAGTAGAACCTTGACATCTTGTTTCATTCTACAAAGGTTCGTTGGATTTCAGTCAACATTTCTACATGAAGACTGCAGACAAGTCGACGTTGGTATATGAATCTCTGTAAGTTTCTTTCAGTCGACTTGCGTCATTGAGGTAATTTCAGGTAAACTCGAATCGAAATGCATAATGATTCGTATAATCACTTCAATCGAGATACATGCATGAAGTCATTGCAGGATTACTTCAGTCGACATTATGTACAAAGTGTACGGATTTACTTCAGTCGACATTCTTATATGGGGCGGATCATCTCAGTCGACAGGTATATGGTAAGATCATTGAAGGAACATTCCAATCGACGAGCATGAGAGAATGTTTCAAGTTGTTTTTCCAGTCGACAGGTATATGGTAAGATCATTGAAGGAACATTCCAATCGACGGGCATGAGAGAATGTTTCAAGTTGTTACTCCAGTCGACAGGTATATGGTAAGATCATTGTAGGAACACCCTAGTCGACAAGCATAAGAAAAAATTTCGTGTTATTACTCCAGTCGACATGTATTTATGGAGCTTTGTATGAATTTTCTTGTCAACTTCTATGTATGTAAAGTTTGCAGGTATGCTCCAGTCGACATTTGACAAACAAATATTCAATACGATAACTTCCCAGTCGACGTGCGCTCGACACTACATGAGGACTTGATGTGAAGATATTCCAGTCGACATGTACGTATGAAGACTTTGCAGACATTCCAGTCGACACTACACTATATGAAGACTTGGTGTGAAGACATTCTACTAGACACTATATGGGGACTTGGCGTGTGCATCCCAGTCGACATTAGTAAGGCATGAGACTTGATAGGGATGTCTCACTCGACATTAGTACATTGTTTGGCACTAGTTAAGGATGTCTCAGTTGACATTACAATATGTAGCTTGGGATTTATTGTGAATCCCATGCGCGTATAGCTTGAGGTTTGATGTCTGTCCCATTCGACATCTACATTTGTATGTTGGGACTTGTTGTGGATCTTATGCATGTATGGCTTGATTCTTGGTGTTTGTCTCATTCGACATCTACATGTGTAGCTCGGGGCTTAAAGAAAAACCCAGTCGACACACCTCATTGACTTGAGACTAATTAAGAATTACCTAGTTAACACCTCAACGTGTACTTGGGGCGTAACATTCCCCATTGTTCAAAACCTGGCCTTCATCTGGTTCAGACGACATGAGTAATTCCCCTGGTCCATGGACCCGTAGCATGAGGATTATCCTGACCTTCACCAGGTTCAGTCGACTGGGAACATTCCTCATTGTTCAAGACCTGGCCTTCATCTGGTCCAGACGACATGAGTAATTCCCCTGGTCCATGGACCCGTAGCATGGGGATTATCCTGACCTTCACCAGGTTCAGTCGACTAGGAACATTCCCCATTGTTCAAGACCTGGCCTTCATCTGGTCCAGACGACCTGAGTAATTCCCCTGGTCCATGGACCCGTAGCATTGGGATTATCCTGACCTTCACCAGGTTCAGTCGACTGGGAACATTCCCCATTGTTCAAGACCTGGCCTTCATCTGGCCCAGACGACATGAGTAATTCCCTTGGTCCATGGACCCGTAGCATGGGGATTATCCTGACCCTCACCAGGTTCAGTCGACTGGGAACATTCCCCATTTGTTCAGGCGGAATTAGACAAAATCCTGATCTTCAACTGGTTCAGTAAATCATTCCTACATATCTTGTAAAGATTAAGTCTTAACCTATGACTACTCCAAACGGTTCAGAAAAAGTCTACATACCAAGGTCAAATCCCAGATGATACATTCGATATATTACTCTCAAAGTCAAAAACTTTTTGACTTAAAGAGTAGGGAACAAACTGTACGTGCCAAATTTGGACCCAAGGGTAAAATCGTCTTTTCACGACAAATTCAATACCAAAAGCCCACAAATATTGGCCCTTAAAAACCATATTGGAAAACCCAGCCCAAAAGACTTTATTCCGTCAGTACATAACACTACAAATAAAAAGCCAAATAAATAGACAGCATAAAACACATTGTTACTAACTATTTCCTCTTTTTCTAAAACACAACACATGCAACACGAAAGTTGGATCCAAGACACGTTGTGGGTTCCTTAGCCAGAAATGTCAGCACGTTGTAGACCCTTTGCCAGCTTTTATCACAGCTACAAAGTAATCTCTTTTCAGATCTATAAAATGGAAGATAACTCAGGGTTCAAGGCAGGCTTCACATCCTTCTTACAAGCTTCTATTCTCTGACACAAGTTCTGAGAACTTCCTATTTCCACAATTCTTATCACCGCCCTCACGGCCATCAAAAGAAAGTCAAGGTAATAATAAGCCTTACTTCCGCATATTAATAATGGCAGCTCATTTCATCTACTGACTTGAGCGTCGGAGTGTACCCGGCACCCACCATACCGGTGGTAGTCTACTCCCGCTCACTCTATCTTTGTTTTGCAGGATCGTTAATGCCCCCAACCTACAAATTCTGATTGTGGACCTCGGCCGAATTCCACCATCCACAGCAGTATCCTCATTAAGTCAGGTTTTAAATAGTTATTATATTATAATTAAGGGAGATTAATCTAAATAGCAATAATATAAGCTTTATCTTTTACCTCAGTAAGAGGGAGTTACCTCCTCATTACTGAAAAGTAAAAACTGAAAAAGTAAAGAAAGGTAAGTACTATGCATAAAAGTAAATTGCGTAAAAGTAAATAAAATTAATTACAGAACTGAATTTAATCAAACAAGATACAATCCTCTTAGTATTCACTAGGAATTACAGAGAGAAAGGTATGAACTAAAATGGAAATTTTCGGCTGAATTTATAGGCATGACTAGGTGGGGCACGTCGCGACGTGCCGTGAAATACGGCGCCAAATGTGGCGTGTTCTCTGGATCTGGCGACACGTGGCGGGCTGCATATAATTGGTCTTGAGTCGCGACGCGCAAGTTTGTTCTTGTGTCGCGACGCGGACGTCATGCTGACGTCAGCAATGATGTGTCTTCGATGATGAGTGTCGACAACATGTGATGATGACACGTGGCACGATGCACGTTAGCCGAATTGCTGAGATGTTTACACTTGGCAGACGCACGTTAGCAGGGGCGCATGATAGCAAACTTCTCTGATTGTGACACGTGCCCCCCCGCATTTTAGCATGGTTCGGCGCACGTTAGCGGTCGTGACGCGGGGAGCGTGTCGCGACTCCCAAATGATAGTTTTGCCTTTTTTTGTCCGTTTTTCACTGTCTTGGCCCCAAATCACCTCCAGAGAGTCCTGAAATTTTATTTATCTATAAAATAACACAAAACGCATGAAAATATTCACAAAACTCAAGAAACTATACAAAATATTAGGTCAAATGAGTGGGAAATTGTGATACATTTACCACTCATCAGCAGCTATGTTACAAACTCTAGGTCTGCACTAGTTGCCTCTTGAATGTCTTGGATGATCCACATAATCTCCTTGGCACTCTTGCTTTTTTTTTCAACCAACTCAACTACATTAAAAGCGTCAGATTCAACAATTACAGAATGAAAGGCCGAGTCCTTTGCACATTTGATGCCAAAACTAGTAGTCTCTGCTTCAGCTTGCTCAACATCCTCAGTGAATTCCATTTTCCTAGCTATTGCTGCTACAATTTATCCCTTGCTATTTTGAAATAAAATTGCAGTGTTACCACTACGTATGAGTGGATCCATTTAACAGGAGATTTGGACAACAAAAAACACCAAAAAAACCAATCTTTTTTTTTTTTTTTTAATTATTGAAAACCCTGTCTTCAAACCATTCAGACTTAAGCGAAACAGATAAAACCCCGTCAAACAAACCAACCCATGGAAGAGACTATCAGTAACCTCACCGGGGGAAAAATCAGTAAATCTTTTCCAAATGTATTATGTTACAAAAGTATTTCTGATTATTGTTGATAGCTTTTAACGAGAGTGTTCTTTGCGAGTAAGATCAACTTATTACAAGTATATTGATTGACCAGACCATACAGTGCCATTCAATATTACAAAGTCATGCTTGAATATTTGGGACAGCAACTTTTGAAATTGTGGGCTGCGGCCATTTTGATTTTTGAAACTTGATTTTGATATCATACAAAACTTCACATCGCTTATCCTTTTCACTACTGACTTTTTTTTCTTATTTTGAAAATCTTTTTCAATGACTCGTTATTAAGTAATGGCTTTTTGGTGCATTCAAAAAAACTTATGTCAAGCCCATATCAGTGGGCCCAATTAAAACAACGGGCCTCATTAATGCTACCCATTCTTGACTACAATTTAATTCGGTTCAAACTGCAACCCGACCTCAATCGTACCGATCTGAACTGAACTGTGCGGTTTTGAAATAAATTGAAAATGATTTTGGTTCGGCCTGAACCGAACCGAAAATTTCGGGTCGGATGGTTTTGACCCGAACAGTCCAAACCTTAAATTTGACCCGAATCGTCCAAACCGCCAACCCGCGTTCAAATTAGACATTATTTTATACTTTTTCTTCTTATTTAATCATAAAATTTAAGATATTCAATGATCGTATGACAATATGCACTATATATATGAAAATAAGATATTTTATCTCTTCAATATTACGTGAAAACATATAAATTTTTCTTTAAAAAATTTCTAATCCAACCCGAATCGCTCAAACTGCTGAACTGCCGACCCGGACCGCCGTAGTTTTCCTTATTAAATTTACAATTTCAATTTCTAATTTTCCACACCTCCAACCCATATATTTTGATATATAAAACGAAAAAACGAACTAAATAACACCGCGAACACCCCTTTTCAGCGAAGGAAAAACACTTTGGTGTAACAATCTAACGGAGAACGTCGCGCCACGAGGCCGACTCAAAACAGGCGTACGGACATGGAAAAGCGTCAAAATTAGGTGTTTATATTATATAAAATATAAATAACAAAACAAAATTTTCGCCTTTCCCTAAAATTGCGATCTCTTTCTCTCTCTGGGGTTTTGTTTCTTATCGAATGAAAGC
Organism: Zanthoxylum bungeanum; assembly: GCA_019454045.1. Lineage (NCBI taxonomy): Eukaryota > Viridiplantae > Streptophyta > Magnoliopsida > Sapindales > Rutaceae > Zanthoxylum > Zanthoxylum bungeanum. The sequence goes on along the minus strand of SKCR01044250.1, from coordinate 10,376 downwards.
TTATAAGGTAAGTTTCATCTCTTCTATTTCTAACAAAGCAAAATAATTTATATAATTGAACTTGCTTTCATATTCGACGATTTCAGATATTTTTTTACAGAGGCGAGGGTAATCGTCGGTGAAAGGCACGATGTCGACGCCTATTTTCGTCGGGAACTTTAAGTACGAGACTCGCCAATCGGAGCTGGAACGTTTGTTCTCTAAATATGGAAGAATCGACCGCGTCGATATGAAATCTGGTAACCCATTTGCTCTGTTTTAGATAATTGACGAAACTGTCCACTTTCGTGTAATCTTTAAGTGCCCTATGCTTTCTAAATCTTCAAGTGCATCTCCAACCCACTGCACACTAAAATAGTGCATTTTTACAGAAAATATTATTTTCATCTCCAACTCATTACAATAAATAGGGTTATTTACGTTCACTATTAAAGTTATGATCAAATAACAATTGGGTACTATGAATATTAACATATTACATTTTACTACTAAACTTATAAAAATTAACATTTACTACTTTTCCATCCAAACCGTTAGTTGACCGTCTTGACCTTTAAAAATATGTTTTATCCTCCAAATAAAATAAAAGTGAAAATTATAATTATACCATTTAAAAACATATCTAAATCTATATATAACAATAAAAGAGATACAATCAACAATCACATTTATAAAAATATTTCAATCTCTAAATTATCCATATAACCCAATAAAATTAAGAATTTAATTTACCAAATAATTTAATAATTAAAATTCTCATAATAACCAAAATACTTTAAAGTATAACAATAAAAGAGATATACTCAAAAATCTATTTCAATATTCAGCCGTACGATTACCACCGTTGATTATAATATTTATAATTATAATAATGTGTGTGTTAAGACTCTTTTATCCTTATGACGTCAATATGATGTCACGGTCAACTAACGGTTTAGATGGAAAAAGTAGTAAAATGTTAAATTTTTATAAGTTTAGTAGTAAAATGTAATATGTTAATATTCATAGTACCCAATTGTTATTTGGTCATAACTTTAATAGTGAACGTAAATAACCCCAATAAATATTACACTAAAAAGAATATTCATATAATATTCTTTATATATTACTTATTTATTAATTATCAATAATCATCCTTCTATAATATTAAATATAATATTATAATAACATATTATATTTAATTATCCACAAACAATTACTATTTGACCCTTTAATTAATATAATAATAATAATGTAAAATATTTATTATTTAGAATAAAATAAATATTATATTTTTTAAAGAGTTAAGCGAACATTACATTAATTTATTTATAATTGCTATAAAAGTATATATTAAATGACAATTAACTAATCGAATTCCCATATTTATCCCACAAATGTTCAATTAGTGCATTGCAAGAGTGCAATATGAGCATCTTTATCATTAATTTGTTTATGTATCGCTAGGAACTCTTGAAATCAAATTTTTTCATCCATCACCCTCTTGAATTCTAGCGTTGGCATTTCCATATGATTTGTAATTTGTGCATAATATACACGCAGTCATTATATCGTGTAATACATGTCCTGCCACACTTGCAAATCCTGTTTGAAGAACCCCAAATGCTCGTTTAACGTCTTTTCTGCATCCTTTTCATTGCAAATAATTTTTTTGGACCACGTTGATAATGGATAGTTTGTACAAGCGTGGACCATTTTTGGTATATTCCATCAGCTAAATAATAACCTATGTTATATTGCAATACCCTTAGCGAGATTGGCGAAAAAATGGGATGACTCCAAAACATTGATATCATTATTGGACTTGGTAAACCAAAATATGCATGCCATATCCAAAGTTCATATCATGTTAGAGCAATCTTAGGTGGTTTGATTTACAATTAAATATTTGTTATATTTATAATGAAAATAATTGAGATTGATTCTTTCCAACCTTCCAATTTAATGGTTAGGATTGCATAATCTCTCAACCACCAAACTAACGGGTGAGATTGATTCTTTCCTACATACCAATTTAATGGTTAAGATTATATAATCTCTCAACTACCAAACTAACGGTTGAGATTGATTCTTCTTACCTACTAATTTAATGGTTAAGACTACATAATCTTCTAACTACCAAACTAACAGTTGAGATTGATTCTCTCATAAGAAAAAATTTACAAAATGAACAATAAAAAACTATGGAAAAAAGATCCCAACAAGCTAAAGGATTATTTTACAAAAAAGAATTATTATTTTTTTAACTTTATTAATATAAATAATAATACTTAATAAATTATTTAACTAATAAATGAGATACAATTGAAACATATTAGATTAAATAGGGTACAATTGTGCTTAAATAAATATGTAATTGTATATAATTTAAATGATATGGGGATATAATTATATAAAATTGGAAGGGAAAAAACAATAACTTGCGCCATTTTGGCGCCTGGTTGGAGAACCAACCCAGCGCCATTTTGGCGCAATGACGCTGGGTTGGAGAAGCTCTTATAAATTCTATTATTAGAAAGAAAAATAATATTAAAAAATAATAATGATCGAATTAGAGAATTCAAATCTATTTACTAGAATTCTAATAAAGATAATTTAATTATCTAATTATAAATATAAATATATTTTATTTATAGAAAAATATATATATTCGAAATAAATATTAATATAATATATTAATACAAAAAATCCTTTATTCGTCCAATTTTTCGATATTCCCATTCATTAGCCGTGGGTCTTTCCCCTAAAATGCCTCGACTTTTTTAGAATAGGTCCGGGTCAAATAACAATGTTCGAAGCACTTCGAAATTCCTTTAAGGCATAACAATTATGAAAATAAGTGCTTCCTATTCTATATATAGAATATTTTATGTTTATAAATTATGTTTATTATTATTGTTAGAGATTAGTATAAGGTATACGGACTTGAACCTTTGATCTTCTCTGTAAAACAAATCCTTTTTTAAGCACCATTTTCTCTCAGATAGAAGAAGAGGAATAAAAAAAATACAATTACACGCCTTTGGTGCTTGTACAAACTTTTTGAATTAAGAGCTTCTTCAACTTAGCGCCATTGCGTTAATATGGTGTTGGGTTGGTTCTCAACCCAAGCGCTAGAATGTCGTCTAGTAGCAACGCCAAAAATGGCGCACGTGTTTGTTTGTTTTTTTTTTTTTTGCCCCCCTCTAATTTTATATAACTATATTATGATCCAATATCATTTAAGGTATATGTAATTATATCTTTATTTAATCACAATTGTATCATATTTATTCTAATACGTTTCAATTATATCTCATTTATTAGTTAATGAATTTATTAAATATATATTTGTTAAGGTTATTTATTGTTTATATTAACAAATTATATTGATAATGATAAATAAATTATCGTTATTTGGAAAATATAAAAATAAAGTGAAAATACGTTATAAATTAAAATTACAACGACGATATAATAATTCAGGAGATCATCGTCAGATCCTCTAAGATCTTTGAAATACTGGTCAAAATATCCAAAGGTATTTTGGGATCCTTCGACTTGTTGGGATTTTTTTCATGATTATTGATTGTTCATTTTGTAAAAACTTGCATAGGCTTGGATCAGTAATGAAATTCAAATCTTTTAGTAAAGATTTTATTGTCCTTTTATATTCAATCATTGATAATCTTTTTTGCTCATTTTGAGCTCGTATCATCTGGAAGTCTAATTTTTTTGCCTATTGGCACTGTCTTTTTTGAGCAGTTTAAGGATTTGTCTATTTTCTTCTTTGATAGCATCAACTAATATCAAACTTTCTTCATCAGTTTTTTTTAGTTTTTCTTTTTTCACCCCAATGGGTCGTTGAGATTCACTCCGGTCAATATCATCATCACTTAAATTAGGTGAAAATGATGATAGTTTGGGACTTCCTGATGTTGGAGACTCTGAAGTTGGAAAATTTGCCTCTGATGAATGCATTTGGGTGCCACATTGCCTTTGAAAGACTAATGTTACACCGCTACAGTTGTCTGAAATTTTTCCATGTCTTTATGTAGGGGGCCACACATGGTCAAATTTGAATCCTTTCTTGTAACTATTATCTTGTGCTAATAATGTTTTGGCTCGAATTATCTGCAAAATGATAATAAGTATATTGTTATAATACATACTTACAATATATAATACCTAAAAATATGTTATATTTTAAAATATAATACGTCACAATATACTTACAATGTCGTGGTCCGAAGCACTACTAGGATTCATATATTCAATTTGTCTTGTGCATCCCCTTAATTTACGAACTACAGCAAGGATTTTTTGCAGTCGACACTACAAAGATCTCTTCGCTCCTCCTTGATTGATAAACGATGATAAGATGTTGTCATATTTAGGGGTGTGCATTAATCGGTTTTAACCGATTAACCGAACTATTCCAACCCATTTTTTTATAACGGTTCGGTTATTGTGATTAAATCGGTTTTTGCGGTTAAAATTTTTAACTTTTTCGGTTATTCGGTTCGGTTACGGTTATGAGATTCGTATAACCGAACCGACCGATTAACCGAAATATATACATGCTTCAAAACCCTAAATAAGTAAATAACAAAATTTCATAGATCGATTGTTAGATAAATTGTTAAAACCGAAAATTATTAAATTATTGGCTATTAAGAAACCCAAAATTTCATAATATTGGGTTAAATATTAAATTTGATGAATATGAATTTATATTTGTGTTAAATTGCTTTGTTGAATGTTGAGTTGATGAATTTATATTTGTTGGACTGGTTAATAACCGAATTAACTAAAACCGACCGAAATATAATGGTTAAATTGGTTAATGATTATGTGTCATAATATGGTTAAATCGGTTACACATTTACTTAACTGAAAATTTTCGGTTCGGTTAAAAAATCAAGGATTAATCGACCGAACCGACCGATGCACCCCCCTAGTCATATTCTTTCTCAACTCGAGACCATAATTTTTCTCTGGATTGATTTATACCTATTATAGGGTTTTGAAAAATAATTAGATATACATGACAAAGGTGTGTGTCTTCATCATCTGTGTATGAAGCACTCATTGATTGGAACTCATTTTTCAGCATAAGTGAGATTGAAAGATTTTGTGAAGGTATGTGTCAACAATTAGTTGGTGGATGCCATTTATAATTGTAATTTTACAATCTTAGCCATTAATTTGGTAGGTAGAAAAGAATTAATCTCAATCGTTAGTTTGGTAGGTATGAAAGAATAAATCTCAACCGTTAGTTTGGTAGTTGAGAGAATCAATCATTAAACATTTGTGGGATGAATATGAGAATTCGATTAATTACTTCTTGTTTAATATATATACTTTTATAGCAATTATAAATAAATTAATGTGACGTTTGCTTAAATCTTTAATAAGTGTAATATTTTAATTAATTTGTTTTAAATAATAAATATTTTACATTATTATTGTATTAATTAAGGGTTAAAATAATAATTGGTTATGGATAATAAAATATAATACATTATTGTAATATTATATTAAATAAAGAGTGAAATGATAATTATTGATAATTAATAAATAAGTAATATGTAAAGAATATTCTAGGGAATATACTTTTTAGTGTAAAAATTAATATGATGGGTTGGAGATGAAATAGTATTTGGTGCGAAAATCACCATTCTAGTGCAAAAATTGCATCAAAATGGTGCAGTGGGTTGGAGATGGCCTAAATAATTGTATTAGCTGCTTTAGTTTGGGTAATTGTGTATTTCTTGGTCATGATTACCATTGGAATAGTTCAGATTTTACAAGTGACTGGTTGAAATGTGGTCCTCTCTTCTTTTAGGGGAGTGGGATTTTCCATTAGTCGCAAGTGCCTTATCTTTTTTATATCGTTTGGCGTTCAAAGTTAGTTTTTTTTTTTTTTTTTTTGAAATCGTTGAAAACCCCACCGCAGCCACCCCTTCCGGACTTAAGCGGAGCAGGTAAAATCTTCGACCGTCAGTCTTACAAGAAACGCACTCTCTGGATTCGAACCCATGACCTCAATGTGAGATCTTGAACTCTACATTACCAAGTCACGCCTCTTAAGAACGTTCAAAGCTAGTTTGCTTATACTTCCCATCGAGTTTTTTGTGCCCAAGTATTCTAGGTAACCACAGGTTGGGTTTTCTTTTCTTAAGTATATGTTCTCGTTGAATTGTAGCTAGTCCTTCCAATGTTTTGTGTAGTTTGCCTTTATCGGGACAGTTCCCTATGATGACCCATTGATTATATCTCATAATGTTTATGGCGTGGACACAAGACAGGTGTTGTGAGTTCCAGTCACAGGTTCCTGTGATGTTAGTTTTAAATAAATATGGGATTTTACTATAATTTTGGCTTGTTGGACTTGGATTTATTTCTAATAGTAGCTATATCCAGATACTTCATCCAGGCAGAAATAAAAATGGAAACCTCAAATTTTCAATTTCTAAGTATTTGTTTAGACGCAGGAACTTATACTATTGGAAAGTGAGCTTTATCTGGCTCGCCAACTTCTCTGCAAAAAAACTCTTATTGCATTGGATACTTTCCTGCCTGCCTGTCTCCTCTACTTCCATTCACAGATGGCATCATCCTGTATTCCTGCATTCTTTTCATTCAATCATCTGTCACTCACCCACCTCACTGCTAGAGTCTTACATTCCACAAGAATGGTCGTGGTGGAAGGAAGCAACCAATTTATTATTCATGCATTCTACCATTCACTGTAGGGGCATCAATGAAATCTTTAATGCTGTGCCTTCCATTACCGAACTCGTGCTGTCTGAATGCTGAAGCATGCTAGCTAGCCAAGGACGTCTCAGACCTGACTCTTTGGATGTTGATTCTTTAATAAGCCATCTTGATTTGTTCATCATGCGACGCTTCTACATCTTTGTTTGTTAATTCTTTAATCAGAGGCAGACTAAAACTTTGTTTGTTATTAACTTTGATCCAATTCGGAGGAGGGAACGGGATATAAAAAGACATTTTGAACCATATGGAAATGTCCTTCATGTCAGGATTCGGCGCAATTTTGCATTTGTCCAATTTGAAACACAAGAAGCAGCAACCAAGGCCCTTGATGCTACAGATATAATTTTGTAACATGCCTATTATATAGTTGTTTTATGTTGTGATTATAGTTTTGGCTACTAACAAACCATTCTGTACTGTACTCTGCAGCAAGTTATTGGATAAAGTTATCTCTGTTGAATATGCTTTAAACGATGATAGTGAGAGGGATGACAGGTAGGCAGTCCCAGAAGAAGTGGTTATGGCAGGCATAGTTCATATGGGAGATCACCCAGTCCTGCTTATCACAGGCGACCAAGTCCTGATTATGGTCGAGATTGCAGTCCAGTTTATGATCGGCACAACGATCCAGTGTATGACAAGCGAAGGAGTCCTGATTATGGGAGGAAACAGAAGTCCTGTTCCGTTCGATGACAGGCGCAGAAGTCCTGCGATTGCTAGATAACGCAGGTACTTTGTTAGCTTTCAAGCTTACTCCATTGATATATTTTCCCACCCAGATATAGTATTCACTTTTTGAAGATGAGTTTTTGTGTATCGGTAAAGTTTCGCAGGTTCAAGTCGCGAAAACAATCTCGTTGTAAAAAAAATAAGGGTAAAACTGCGTACAAATTGATTTCTCCTCAAAACCCATAGTTGATCTAACGCTATTGTAATTTGAAGGCTGATTTGAAAGTTAATTTTGAAAAGGTTATCAAGAACCTTGTGCTGTCACTACTTCAATGATGAATCTCTTGTAGCTAATTTTATTCATATTCAATGGATTACAACTATTTCTGCTTAGACTCGAACTTTAATTTTCAAGATTAATGACTTAATAGAAATTTTTAACTTATATTTCATTACTGGCAAGAATACCTCTCTCATATAATCATATTATGTGTATGTAGGTTGAAGGTCGTGTTCAGCGTGATCGTCAAATGTTAATTTACTATTCATTTCACTACGCTTCTGCATACATTATAAATATCTAAAGAAAATCGAAATTGAAAGTCGCACGTAAGACGAAGCTAAGCAAGTTTCTCAAGTTAATGTTTCATTAGAGGTTGAAGAAATTACAAATACCATTTCAATATACAGAAAAAGACATGCCAAATGTTGATGCACCGATTGACTAAGACATGCCAATGATGTGAAACCCGGACTGGATCGGTTGGTCGGACCGGTTGAACCAAAGAATTTTCGTGCATGAATCTAATTCGAGAAGAATAGCACCATTAGACATGCTGAATGTTGATGCATCAATTGACTAAGACATGCCAATGATGTGAAACCCGGACCAGATCAGCTGATCAGACCGATTGAACTGGGACTCAGTCCAATGTCCGATCCTGGTGACCCCAAAAAACCGGTTAGTAATTGAACCGGCCAAAAACCATCGAATCGGCCGGTTTAGCTAGTTTTTGGGGCTTTTTTTTTTTTAAATTTTTTATTATTAATTTAGTTTTTACTTTATTTTATTTTATTGTAAAAAATATAGTTAATTAGTGATCTCGGGTCAATCCAGATTGAACTTCAGTCCGACTTCTAACCCTTAAAAAGAAGGGGTTTCTTGCTTAGTCGTATCAATGTTCTTAGGGTTTTCTCGATTCCACACCTGTTACTATAAAAAAAAAGTGTTCGCTAAATTGGAATTTGAAAGATACGAAGGAATCGACCGAAACGGAAAGAGAGGGATCCAAACCCTCTGTACGAATAACTCGTACACCGGAATAGCAATCCGACGCTTTAATCCACTCAGCCATCTCTCCTAATTGAAAAAAAAAAAAAAATAATTACTATGTCACATTGTTACATTACACAAAAAATAATGCTTGAAAAAGGCCGACTTTACTTTATTTTATATATTTACTTTCTATACTCTCGAATATAGAAAGTAAATTGATTATACAGCTCATAGAAAATATAGCTTATAGAATATAATCCTCTCGAAATCTCGGATCAATGGACCGATCCGGATTTTAAAATACTTAGACATGCTGATATTAATAACAATTATATTTTCTTTTCTTTTCTTTTTTAGAAAATGTATAATGGACCGATCCGGATTTTAAAATACTTAGACATGCTGATATTAATAACAATTTTCTTTTCTTTTCTTTTCTTTTCTTTTTTAGAAAATGTATTTATTTATTTCTAAAATACTTGAGTTTGCATTCATAATCAGAGTTTAGACTAGGATTTACCAATCAAAATCCTTATTAGTTTATAAATTTGGGATAAAAAGAAAATGGTCCCAAATTTAATATTAATTTTTGAAATTGGATAATTTTTCGTCCTGAATCCCACATGATTTCGGATTTTAGACAAAAATGGAGATTCTAACAAAATAATAACCTAAATTTCGGTCGAATTTTTTATTAAAATTTTTAAATAAATTAAAAATTCATCTTGAATCTCATTCGGGATTTGAGAATTTCTATTATCCCGGATCCACTATAAAGGATGAAAGAGTTCACGTGTAATTATGTTCAAACATGCGAGTATAAGTAGTAAAACCATAATGATTTAGGGTATAAAAATGAAAACCAAGAAAGATAAGGGGCTTTAAGAACAAATGCCAAAACCCCTAAAACCTCGTACTCTTCCAGAGTCTTCCTAAAAATTGCTGAAGGCTCCTCACCAAATAGACCCAGAATCCCATCTCGCTTCATTTCTGAATCTCGTATGCTATTGCAGAGATTTGAGGAAAGAAAATGGAATTTTGTCCGACATGTGGTACGATGCTGCAATACGAGTTGCCACACATGGACCTTCCTTCTAGATTCTCCTGTCCTGCATGTCCTTACGTCTGTAATATGGAGAGCAGGGTAAGTGTTTGCTCTTTGTTATGCATTTTTGATTTTTTTTTTTTTTTTTGTGGATTGCAATTTGGATCACATATTAGTTAAACTATGGGCGGGTTTTTTAAACAGCCGCTTAGGCTGTTATAGGTAGTGTTAAGATATTTTAAGTTCAAAAATGATAAATTTATTCATATTTTTACTTAATTTTATCCAAACTCTCTCGCTGTAGCTACGGTCCTCACGGAAAGTTAGGATAAAATTCGAGAAAAGTGTGAGTAAGTATATCATTACTCTTTTAAGTTACGTAAGTTTGACTAGTCAAATCAGCTTTTGACTGATCAAAGATGTCATTTAGGTGGCATTTAGGCAACAGTTGTTGTCTCGTGTACCTTCTAACTATTAAATTATATTGCCTCGTCTACCGTCTTTGACAGCATAATAGCTAAGTATGAATTTGTTGATGTTTTTATTGATTTTTATGAATCCTCTCTTTATTAGTTGGTTTTTAAAGATGAACTGTACCTATTAAATTCGTAACAATTGATATTA
>SKCR01044249.1:0-70314 GCA_019454045.1 Zanthoxylum bungeanum | reverse complement strand
GCGCAATACTAGTCTATTCCGCATTATCGATGTCCGATCTCGATAATACTCCGACTAGGGATATTTAATGATTAAACTTTTATAGATTGATACTGTCTCATATCATCTCAATCCAGTATTAATCATATGGACTTTCGCCATTTATTAGTCAAAGTAAATAATATTACAAAACGGCAAAAGGCAATTTCATTATCACATAGTTAATTTTGTACAATAATACAATATCATTACAAACAGTGACGCTATGGGACATAATGTCTAACAATAGGGACTTTTACCATTTATATATCAAGTAATTAAATTACAAAACGGTAAAAGGCAATTTCATTACTACATAGTTAATTTTGTACAATAATACAATATCATTTACAAAATAGTGACGCTATGGGTCATTACTGTCTAACAGTTGTGTCCCGAGTACAGATCATATTATGTCCATTCGGAATCGGCTATGAAATTTATGTCCGGGTTTCCATCCTATATACCACAAGAGACGACACTTCCATTCATCCAAAATCCACAACAAACATCATATACACAACAAATGCCACAAATACAGAAAAATATAATCAAAGTAAATGACCAGAAATTAAATAGAAAAAGTGTGAAAAATTACCCTCAGGTCTAACCTTTTATTTGTCCTCGGACTTGCGTTTTGCAGAGATCGGAAGGGAATGAAAGCTCCTTACTTTTCCGGTTCACTAGCCTTCACGTTTTGGCTCGCTGTGTTCCACTGTTTTTCCCCTGTTTTGGCGTCGTTTTGCTTCTATTTTGACGTGTCTTCTGCTCACTGTTTCAGGTCCTGTTCTTCTGTTTCGGCTTCATTTTGCTGCTGTTTTTGACGTGTCTTCTGCTCACTGTTCCGGTCTTGTTCTTTTGTTTTAGTGGACTGCTATGCGTGTTTTTTATAAGGTTTTAAGTGCAGTTTTTTTTGTGATTGTTTAAGGATTAAAAGTGCAGTTTGTTCACTATTTTTAAGGATTAAAAGTGCAGTTTTTGTTCACTGTTTTTTTAAGGATTTGGGTGCTGTTTAAGGTGATTCAGGGGCTGTTTAGGCGTGTTTTAGGGGGGGTGCAGGGGCTGCTGTATAGGCGTGAATGTGGCTCTGTTTGGTGGTTATTTTGTGGTGTTATAGGCGTTTATGGGGCTGGTTTGTGTTCTCGGTGAAGGAGGGGAGTGTGTTTGATTCGGCTAAGGAGGATTATTGCTTGTGGTGGTCTCGACTTTGAAAGATTTTTGGTGTTTGGATTCGGCTAATGGTGAGTTTGGTTTGTTTTGGATTCGGCTATGGTGGTTGTAGGTGCTTTGGATTCGGCTATGGGGGATTGTTGCTTGTGGTGTCACGTGTGATATGGAGAGTGTCTTGATGTCTTGGGCGTGTATTAGAGAGAGTGGAGAGATTGGAGAGATGGTGTGGCTAGGTTAATGCATGTTTATATAGAAGAGAGCTAGGGTTTGCCCTTGTCTCACAAGGAAGAGATCTAGTTTCCAAATTAGGAGTCCTAAGAATGGTCTTTTTGTCCAATGAGGGGGGACAAAATATTTTAAATTAGGAAGTCAACTATTTTAAATTGGTAGATGTCTTATTAGATTAGGAAGTCAAATATTTGATTGTTTTTAATGGTTAGGATTGATTTTATTAGGCATATCTTCTTTTTAATTTAGTATGTGATTTGTTTAGTTAGGAAGTTAATATATTTGATTTATCTTTATTAGGTATGATTATATTTTGTGTTTTATTTAATTGGTAAATGGTTTAAATATTTTATTTAATGTTTAATGTTTAATTTAATTAAATTGAGATGTGTTTTATGGGCTTTGGGGAGCTAAATGGGCTGGGGTGTGAGGCTAGCAGCAAAACCAGAATTACCGACACCGTTCGAACGCTTCCTCGAACACGACACGAACGCCCGTAATCTGTTTGCCGTTCGAACGCATACACGAACGCAGCACGAACGAAAACAGTGAACCTTGTTTATTCTGAATTTCCCCTTCCGATATCCGTTTCCCGCGGCTTCCGTGACTCAAAAGGTAGTGCCTCCAAATGAGACTCATCATCGGGTTTCACATGCAAAAATGCAATGCCTACAGACATCCTATAGCTTTCTTCAGTGAAAAGCTCAATGGTACAGCGCTGCGTTACCCAACTTACGACAAAGAGTTTTATGCCCTAGTCAGAGCGCTGGAAAATTGGCATCATTACCTCTTGCCGAAAGAGTTCGTGATTCACACTGACCATGAATCTATGTGGCATATCAAGAGTCAAGGAAAACTTAACAAACGACATGCAAAATAGATGGAGTTCGTGGAGACCTTCCCATATGTCATTCGATATAAGCAAGGTAAGGAGAATATGGTTGTTGATGCACTTTCACGCATGTATGTTTTACTTACATCATTGAGTTATAAGTTTATTGGTTTTGACTTTATCAAATATTTGTATACAAGTGATCATGACTTCTCTGAGATCTACATTGCATGTGACAAAGGTGCTTATGGTAAATTTTACAGACAAGATGACTTTTTATTTAAAGAGAATAAATTGTGTGTGCCTAGTTGTTCTATGCGTGAATTATTGGTCTGTGAAGCACATAGTGGGGTCTTATGGGTCATTTTGGTGTTACGAAAACATTAGATATCTTGCATGAACATTTTTATTGGCCTAAAATGAAGAAGCATGTCATACGCAATTGTACTGGTTGCATTACTTGTAGGAAAGCAAAATCTAAAGTTCAAACACATGGGCTTTATACACCTTTACTTGTTCCTCAGGCACCGTGGGTAGATATTTTCATAGACTTTGTGTTAGGATTACCTAGATCTAGGAAGGGCCGAGACTCTATTTTTGTTGTAGTTGACCATTTTAGCAAGATGGCACATTTTATTGCATGTCACAAATCAGACGATGACACACACATTGCTGACTTATTTTTTAGTGAGGTTGTTTTCTTACATGGAGTACCTCAGAGTATAGTATCGGACAAGGATGTGAAGTTTTTAAGTCATTTTTGGAAAATTTTATAGGGTAGGCTGGGAAATAAACTGTTATTTTCCACCACTTGTTGTTGGACAATTATGACCCATAGCGTTGCTATTTGTATAGATCATGGTGTTGTTGTACAAATTAACTATGTGACAAAGGAAATTGCACTTTTATCATTTGTGATTAGATCACCAAGATATATAAATGATGAAAGGTTCATATGATTAGTTCCTGGATTGAGATGATATGAGACAGTATCAGTCCACGAAGGATTAATCATTAAATATCCCTAGTTAGAGTATTATCGAGATTGGACATCGATAATGCGTAAAAGACTGGTATTACACTTGTGCGCGTTGTGAGTGCATAACAACATAGTTCTCATATATTTGGGTATAGGATACTCATGCAAGTGTAATAGGAGGTTGTGTTTAACGATGGTATGGGAAACAGCTTCGCTCTGGATAGACCCCCTCAGAATTCCATTGGTAGTATGACTATGTGTCTATGGAAGTCCGAAATCAGGGTAGGTGTATTTGGTCTTAACCTGAGACTTGTACTGCTAATACTTGCGACAATCAATGTACTTTGGTTTTGGTCGTCCAGGGCTTTAACAGGTTCTGTGTACGCCTCTGCTGGGTATATTGAGAATCGTAGTGTGTTGGTGTGATGTCAAGACGGAAGTATCACTCCAGTCATATGGAGATGATGATCGCGCAGGGATACAGAACTGGTTCTCTAAGGGTTGCAACCATCGGGATAATATGAATTGGTCATGATTATCCGATAATAAAGAGACTAGTTGCTAGTGATCCGATATATGCTTCATACGGGGCAGACACTGTACCAGCCTCAGGCCTTGCATGTGATCATTCGATACTGGATCAAAATACGCAATACAACGTATACTACGCCTGATATAGATCACATAATCCTGTAAGGATATTTTTGGAGAATTGGGTAGGCATGGCGCTTTGCTAGAAGCCAACTTTATCTTGTAAATCGGTAAAAACGTAGTACGAGGTACTTACGTGTTCGGATAGTCCGACGACCGAATTTACTGCCAACATATCCGGGGATCTCATGGGTCGCTTCCCGAAGATTCACCGATGACGTATGACTTGCACTTAATTAATCTGGGATTAATTAGATGAGAGACAAAAATAATCTGGGATTAATAACAGAGATATTTTATCTGGGATAAAATATCATTTAAAGAGAGAGAACGATTAATTTGGAATTAATCGATAAAATAATATATTTGATATATTATAAGAAATTGGATTTCGACGCGGAATTGAAATTAGATTTTAATTCGGGCGAACGAGTTATTTAGAATAAATTCGTTAGCGACGTGAATAGTGATTTCGCTAGGCATAATCATTTAATTACGTCGCAACGGAAAATTTGTTAATTTGGAATTAGCGAACCCGAGCCCGAGAGTGTTTGCAAGCGCATTCGCATTTCGAATTCGAGTGCAGCCCGCAAGTCACATCAAGTGTCAAATCATTAGTCACATCAAGCATCAAAACACATGTCACTTTGAGTGATATGACAATTTGATTGATTGATTGATTGATGGTAGTTGTTGGCAAAGCCTTTAATTGCCTTGACTTTTTGTAATTGGTAAATCAATTATTGATTTTTGGAAATTGAATAATGTGTATTAGATACACAAAATGAAATACCAAACATACATCCATCTCTCTCTCTCATTTTTACACGTTTTTGGAGCCAAAAATGCTCCCTCTCTCTCACGGCCTTTCCTCTTCTGTTTTTCTGGTTTGGACTGAGAATGAAGGAGAAGAAAATGGTGATTTTGTGGCAAAATTACTAAGTGCTAGCACACAATGGAGACATACAAAGGTGATAGGGAAACCCACTTGTGAGCTAGGAATGACCAAACAAAGCTGGGAGCTTGATGGATCATGCAAAAGCCGAAAATGGAGGAGCAAGGAATAGCTCACTGCCGAGCTTCTCAAAGGGAGAAAAAGATTTTTTTTTCTTCACCGCATCGCTCAACCACTCGATGTAAGTATTCCGTAACTTCCTCGATGTATTCACATGTTGTTTTATGCTTGATAATCGATCATCGGGACCATAGAAACTCCAAACAATGGTATCAGAGCGTTGATTAAGCATGACACTTGATTTAGGGTTAAAATTGGGTAAAATGTATTTGAGCATGATTTAATGAAATTGGATGATTGAGTATGCTTAAATTATGTTTAGTTGAATTTTGATTGGATCAATTTCAAGAAAAATGGTTTGGAACAATTTTCCCCAATTTTTGAGGCTTGGCCGAGAATGTCATACCCTAATGTCTTGGTGATTTTTGATTTTTGATTCATTGGATGACTTGAAATCAATTGGGTAATGTTGAATTGGATTCAATTGGATTGGATTTAAAATTGGACATAAAAACCCTACCATTGCCGAGACATGAGCATGAATTGGGTTTGATTTTTGATAAAATGTGTTGGACATGTTTTGTTGTTAATAAACATAATTAATTAGGCTAATTGATGTTTTGGAAATGTTAATTTGGTTGATTAATTCTGATATACACTTTGTTTAATTAAATATGAAATTTGGAATTTTTGTAGTTTAATTAAATGGACTTAAATTGGATTTGGGCTTGTAATGTTGTAAATGGGCTAATTGGGCTTGGTTGTACCAAGTTAGGTTTAGGCTAAATTGGTTAGATCCAATTGGGCCCAAAACCGTTTCCATAAAGTCCAAATGCGACTAATGGACCATAATTATTTTAATTGGGCCTAATGGGCCTAAATTGTTTTCTAGGCTTATGGGGTTATTCCTTGATAGGGCTTTGGTTATTGGGTTTGACCCAAGTTGACCAGAATTTCACGCCTTAAAGAAATTAAATAAAAGCCCATTGGACTTTAATTAAATAAACATTGGATGTTTATCGGGCTTTGAGACCCGTAACGATTAATTTGGAATTTAAGTCGTAAAGGTTTATTAATAAAGTGTAATATTTAATTTGGAATTAAATAGCGGATTAGTATTAAATACATATTAATTGGATTTAATGTTGTAGTTTAATTTAATTCAAGAATTTGTACTTTGAGTACTTATTCGCAAAACGAGTTTGACTCGCGCAAAATCAAATCGTTTGTTTGAACATTAGATGGTCATTAATTATCAGATTATTAATTGGATTAGAACATGCTTGTGTAATTACATGGTTGCGATGCATGAATAATGTATATCGGATGGATATTAGAAGCGTGAGGCAATTTTGGAAATTGGTGTAATAAATTTAGAATTTATTAATTGGACCTGCGTGTCCAGCCTATTACCTCATACTCTTTGTATTTCTCTTCTCACCTATTCCCCTCTGTTGGTTTCTAATTAGGTCCCAAGATTCATCAAATCAAGCAAGAAATTCGCATGAATACACAAAGGAGTAAGGCGGAATACATACTCACATTGATCGGTTTGATGCTACGAAGAACAAGCCACTTCTTCCTCCTTGTTGAAGCTCGACAGTGAGCTCTTTGAACTGCAGTGGTGCTCGGTTTTGGGCTGTGAAAGTCCTCCAAGATTCGGCCATGGGAGACACCATGGAATCTCCAAGCTTCAAGCTCCAAAATTGATTCCAAGCTCATGTGTTAGTTTCCCTATCACCTTGTATAAAACCCATGTGTGTGCTAGCACTTCTTCTTCTTCCTTTTGTTCGTACAAACCAGAAATTTTGAGGAAGAAATCGGCTCCAAGCCGAGTGAGGGAGAAGGAAAGAGAGGAGGGAAAATGGTTTTCCTTAGAAACCGTAAATGTGAGAGAGGAATGAAAAAGAAAAATGTATTTTGGTTTATATATTTTCCAAGAAAAAAAATAAACCATTTACTACTTTTCAATTTTCCAAAAACCAAAAGTCAAAACCCAAAAAGCAAAAAGCATTTAAAGCTTTTCAACTACCACATCAATCACTTAAATCAATCAATCAAATTATCACATCACCAAAGTGACATGTGATTTGACGCTTGATGTGACTAGCGATTTGACGTTTGATTTGAATTGCGTGCCGCACTCGAAATCGAAATGCGAATGCGCTCGCGAATAATCCCGGGCTCGGGTTCGCTAATTCTAAATTAACGAATTTTCCGTCGCGACGTAATTAAACGATTACGCCTAGCGAAATCACTATTCACGTCGCTAACGAATTAATTCTAAATTAATTCGTTTGCCCGAATTAAAATTTAATTTTAATTCCTCGTCGAAATCCAATCTCATATAATATATCAAATATATTATTTTATCGATTAATTCCAAATTAATCGTTCTCTCTATTTAATTAATATTTTATCCCAGATAAAATATCTCCGTAATTAATCCCAGATTAATTTTCTCTCTCTTCTAATTAATCACAGATTAATTAAGTGCGAGTCATACATCATCGGTGAATCTTCGGGAAGCGACCCATGAGATCCCCGGATATGTTGGCAGTAAATACGGTCGTCGGACTATCCGAACACGTAAGTGCCTCGTACTACGTTTATACCGATTTACAAGACAAGGTTGGCCTCTAGCAAAGCGCCATGCCTACCCAATTCTCCGGAAATATCCTTATAGGAATATGTGATCTATATCAAGCGTAGTATACTGTAGTATTGCGTATTTCTGTCCAGTATCGGATGTTCACGTGCTAGGCCTGAGGCTGGAATTGTGTCTGCCCCGTACGAAGCACATATCGGATGTCTGGCAACTAGTCTCTATAATCGGATATACATGACCTAGTCATAATATCCCGATAGCTCGAGCATTTAAGAGAACGAGTTATGTATCCTATGTGACCATCATCTCCATATGACTGGAGTGATACTTTCGTCTTAACATCACACCCAACACACTACGATTCTCAATATACCCAGCATTGGCGTACACAGAACCTCTTAAAGCCATGGACGACCTCAACCAAAGTATATTGATTGTCGCAAGTATTAGCGGTGCAAGTCTCAGGTTAAGACCAAATAAACCTACCCTGATTGCAGACTCCCATAGACACATAGTCATACTACCAATGGGATTCCGCAGGGGTCTATCCAGAGCGAAGCTGTTTCCCGTACCATTGGTAAAACACAACCTCCTATTACACTTGCATGAGTATCATATACCTAAATATATGAGAACTATGATGTTGTGCCCTCACAACGTGCACAAGTGTAACTAGTCTTTTATTTATTTATCGATGTCCAATCTCGATAATACTCTGACTAGGGATATTTAATGATTTATCCTTCGTGGACTGATACTGTCTCATATCATTCTCCGTCCAGGAAAAAATCACAGAGACCTTTCATCATTTATACATCTAGGTGATCTAATCACAAATGATAGGAGTGCAATCTCCTTTGTCACATAGTTAATTTGTACAACAACACCATGATCTGTACAAATAGTGACGCTATGGGTCATAATTGTCCAACAATCTCCCACTTGGCCTATAGCCAGTCACTCGAGTGTTTAACACCCGAACTATGTACTGTTGGCTCAAATTGCTGAGAAATGTTTTTCGTCAGCGGATTTACATGATTATCATCTGATGCGATTTATTCGATCATCACATCGCCGCGATGTATGATCCGAACGAATCAGATGAATATCAAAATAAGTTTCTAGATCGTCGATGAGACCATTGATTCTTTAGCTTGTGCTGACGCCTAGCTCAGCTGCTAACAGAAGTATATCTAATCTAATTAGATTTATTATCGACCCAAATGGCTTCTATTGCTACCTCAGTTGCAGCAATAACCTGCATTTGTTGTTTATTCGGCAACAGTATCTTGCTTGGAAGATTTCCAGCTTACTGTTCCTTTATACTATTGTATAGTACCTTTGTTACGACTTATAGTCGTTATCATGAAAGCCAAGCTTTCACCGATTATATTATGGGAATATCATTTCCAAGAAATGATATGTCATCATTACTCAGGACATTCACTGTCAGTGTGCTCCCACTAACCTCCTTATATACACAAGAATTATTTTCATTTTGAATTAAATCATAAATTATTATGATTACATCAAAACGACAATTCCAAGAACCTAATGCTTGCTTCAATCCATTTATGGATCGAATAACCTGCAAACCTAGTTTGTTTGTTATGGTTCGACAAAACCGTCAGGATGTTGTAAACACCCTCCGAAAGGTTTCCGTTAAGGAAAGCGGTTTTGGCATTCAGCTGCCACATTTCATGAATGAAACATGCAGCATTAGCAAGCATTATCCAAATGGATTTACCATGGCAACAGGTAAAAGGTTTCGTCGCAATCAACACAATGTTGATAACTCTACCTTTTCGCTACAAGCCTAGCTTGGTACGATGGTATGTTGCCATCCATGTATGTCTTCCTTGAAGACTTATTTAGTACCAATAGGCACAATGCCTTACGGTACATCAACTAGTATCCAAACATAGTTGGTATACATGGAATCTATATCTTACTTTATGGCACTTTGCCATAATAGGGAGTCGATACCTTGTATCACTTCCTCATACGTAGTCAGTTGGTATTCCTCAATAAGATAGACATCTTTATGAGGTGAGATCAGAAACCCATACCCCAGGTTGTCTTCTGACTCTCTCCGACCTATGCGGTTATTATGTATTCAAAGATTATTAGAATAGTTTCATCATTGATAAACTATTTGTGTTCCATTAGGACTCGGTGTCGGGAATAGTATTACTCCGATTTTCATCGAGTTATACTATCCTCCCACTTTTCACTGCATATCGGTATTCCTCTTAGGAAAACCACATGGTGAGCAACAATCTAATTGTTCTCTGGTGAGATGTGTAAGTACAATACTTATGGTATCCCTAGGATAACCTATAATTGGCACTTATCCAATTTGGGTTTTAGTTTGGTATCAACCAAACATATGCCTAGCATTCGCAAATCTTCAGGAATGTGAAACCCGGTTTCTTTCCCGTTCATATCTAATATGATATTTGTCAAACATATATTTATGGAACCTTATTCAAAATAAGTTCTTGCACTGGTTAAAGCTTATCTGTTGAAGGAAATGGTAGCTCAGACCGACTCATGATTAACCTTATCATGTCTAACAAAATTCGGTTAATCCTGTTCGGACACACCGTCAAAATGACATTTTCTGGGAGGAGTCCTCATTGAAAGAATACTATACTCTTTCAAGTATACGAGAAACTTATTACTTAAGTATTCCATTATGGTCTTACCGTGACGGTTTAATACTTTAGCCGATCTGTTTGTCTATTTCGTGTCGAAACTCTAAAAGTTTCCGATTTGTGTTCTTCAAAAGAAACACATAACCATACGCGATGCCACATCCGTAAAGGTCACGAAATATTCATATCCACATCTAGCCTAGCCAGACATGGGCCCACTTTCTTCACTATGAACTAGGGCTAACAGATTGGTGGCACTGGCACTTTTACCAAGTAAATAGTGTTTTAGGCACTTTGCCCAATAATCTAGATTCGTAGACTTTATTTGAATAGAATCAAATCAGTCCTAGTACCCACTCTTCGAAAGTGTGGATATACGATTCTTGTTTAATAGTGTCCCTGACAACTATGACACAATTAGTTTCTTAACTGATCAAATCAGTTTGAGCTATTTATTTGTCATGTTATATATTTGAGATATTATTTATATTCAAAATATAAATTCTGTTATTCACATCTAATGCGTTTATCTTAATATCATCTTTATAAAATAAAACACTTAGTGTTCTAGAATATAAAGTTTCACCCGCAGCGGGTCAAACACTGATATAAAGATAATGTATCTAGTCAAACTAGTTACATTATAACAGTTTCTTAATTTAAGCACATACCCGAAGGTAGTTCCTAAATTCAGGTATCTACGGTTAAAACAGCAACTTTCGTCCCGTTTTCAATTCGCAGATAAATCTCAATTGAAGTCAGTATCCTGTTCAAAACAGATTCTGAACATCAATACATATATTTTATGTACCACACTAAATATCTAAATTCTAATTTTAATACTAGCTTTGAACATAATTATGACAATCATTTTTGAAGTTAGAGCCATGCTCGTCATCAATTCCTTCTTAGGATATGTCCTTTTATCTTCCTAGAAGATTATAATGATTTTGCCTTTGCCCTTTTCAACATTCCAGTAGCCTTCGGCCAAGCCTCGGGTTTCTAGAATATCGAAGTAAGGTGCGCCTTGTGCTATTTGCCTAATTGCAAACTTTGACTTTGTCTCCTTGAGAATAGTCATTAATTCTCCAAAATTGTTTATTGCAATTTATTTCATTTCAAGATCTAAAATAGATCCATGAAAATCCTTCAATTTCATTTATCATACTTTAAGGATCTAATCCTTAGTTCTGATTCAGAAATTAAGGATTCTACTTGACAAGTATAATGGATTAAGCACTAAAGTTATCATTACATGAATATTCCAAATATCATGTTCCACTTATTTGCTTAACTCCTGGCTTAGGTTTAATATATTATTTTATCAAATAAAATAACTTATTATTTTTCCAGGACCATCCTGAAATTATTCCCAATTTGAAAATTAAACCATTTAAACATATTTTCCCCAGGATTATGTTTTAAATGCCAATCTTTCAATATTATCTTGATTCTAATAGTCCACACTATTTAATCAATGATTTGTGGTACTTTGTATTATATTGATTATTATAGTCCAACTGTACAATCAAATATAATTTAAATTAATAACCTCAATTACATTGATTACTATAATCCAATTATAAAATCAACTGTAAATCGAAATTAATTAATTCAAATATATTTTGCTACTAATACCCAATTATATAATCAACTATAATACAGTCCAACTGTTATTAAAACCACCATTTAAATATTAGTCCAACTACATTTAATATAACGACGAAATAATTTGTGATTGAGCGCGTATGGCGAGTAATTGAACGAGTATTGCAAATTCAATTCTTGCCTCCCACTATTTTTTTCGGCGAGCATCTAACCCTCTGTCGAGTTACCACGGGAAACCGTGTTTCCTAATGGGCTAGGATCCCGTTAAAATCACACAATCTTGACTTTGGACAACAAATTGTATGATAATTAACTAGGTAGATCTCTAAGATCGATTGGATCCAATCCAATTCCTATATCCGGTAGGAGGACATCCAAGTCCGAAACATATATCTTATATATGCCAATACATCCAATGTATTACCTAACCTTTTTCCTCTGAATCAACTAAGCCTTGGCTTTGGCACAACAAACTTAGTGATCGCAGGCAAGTGCGACCCATTGACCATGAAAGCTTTGTAATCAATGTCGATGGACAAGAAGTGGTCTTGACTTTGGCCAACAAACCACAACTTGGACAAGACACTGATATGGAACAAAGCCTTCGTGATTCAAACACATCTTTGACAGACAAAGGCCTTGACTTTGGCCAACAAACCAATGCCGTCTCGGATCTTGAGTGAGAATCACTCAGTGAAGGAAGATGCTTATTATTTTTTGAGGGTTTTTCGCGTGCAAATTGGCAACCAATTTATTATCTTTGTTAAGGTCTCATCATCATACACCCTTAAACATGCATTCTAAACACATAATAAAGCGCATATGAATAAAATAATAATGATATGCGGATGGATATTTTACATTGATCCTAGATCAAATCTCTCATTTTCTCTCTCCAAAGCTAGCACATGTATTTACTTCTACCCGTTACGCTACACTTCTAAAGAAACCTCATTTACATTGAGGGGAATATGTGAGAAGAGAATACAAAGAGTATATAAGTGATAAGGCTGGACACGCAGGTCCAATTAATAAATCAAATTTATTACAATTTCCAAAATTGCCCTACCCGACTAATATCCATCTGATATACATTATTCATGCATCGCAACCATGTATTCATACAAGAATGTTATCAATCAATATAATCCAATTAATTAATCTGATAATTAGTGATCATCCAATGTTCAAACAACGATTTGATTTTTGCGCTAGTCAAACTTGTTTTGCGAATAAGTACTCAAAGTACAAATTCTTGAATTAAATTAAACTACAAAATTAAATCCAATTCAATTTGTATTTAATATTAATTCACTATCTAATTCCAAATTAAATATTACACTTTTATTAACGAACCTTTACGACTTAAATTCCAAATTTAATCGCAACGGGACTCTAAGCCCGATTAACATCTAATGTTTATTTAATTAAAATCCAATGGGCTTTTAATTAATTTCTTTAAGGCGTGGACTTTTGGTCAACTCGGGTCAAACCGATAACCAAGGTCCAATCCGGGAGTTACCCCATAAGCCTTAAATTAATTTTGGCCCATTAGGCCCAATTAAATACTTAAGGTCCATTAAGTCATAATTGGACTTTATGGATGCGGTTTTGGGCCCAATTGATCCAACCAAATTGGCCTAAACCTAACTTGGTGCAACCAAGGCCAAAAGCCCAATTACAACTATTAAGGCCCAATTTCCAAAATAAGCCCAAATTAATTAACTTATAAAATTCCAAATTCCATAATAATTAACCTAAGTGTAATACACAATTAATCATCCAATTAACATTCCTAAAACATCAATTAGCCTAATTAATCATGCACTTTAATTCAAATAGTCCAACCAACACAATTTCATCATCAAATCAAACCCATTTTACATGCTTATGTTCTCGGAAATTAGGGGTTTTTTTCAATCCGATTCGGTTTCAATCCATTGAATCCACAATCATCATTTCCCAAATCAATTCAACTCATCCAATGAATCAAAAACAAAAATCACAATGAATTTCATGTTACTTGAATTCGGCCAAGCCTACTTTTAAAGGAAAAATGTTCCAAATCAAAATTCAATCCAATTGAACTTCAAAACAACATTCCCTATTGTTTTAAGTCATCCAATGATCAAACAAACAAAAAATCACCAAGATATTAGGGTCTCAATTTTTCGGCCATGCCCAAAAATTTGGGGAAAAATGGATCCGATCCAATTTCATGAAATTGAACATACACAACTTCAATTCATCGACATACAAGCATACTTAATCAATCAATTCAACCAAATCATGCTTCAATTAATTTTACCCAATCAAACCCTAACTTTTTCATGCTTGATCAAAGCTCATAGATACCATTGTTGGTTTCTAATTAGGTCTCAAGATTCATCAAATCAAGCAAGAAATTCGCATGAATACACAAAGGAGTAAGGCGGAATACATACTCACATTGATCGGTTTGATGCTATGAAGAACAAGCCATTTCTTCCTCCTTGTTGAAGCTCGGCAGTGAGCTCTTTGAACTGCAGTGGTGCTCGGATTTGGGCTGTGAAAGTCCTCCAAGATTCGGCCATGGGAGACACCATGGAAGCTCCAAGCTTCAAGCTCCAAAATTGATTCCAAGCTCATGTGTTAGTTTCCCTATCACCTTTGTATAAACCCATGTGTGTGCTAGCACTTCTTCTTCTTCCTTTTGTTCGGTCAAACCAGAAATTTCGAGGAAGAAATCGGCTCCAAGCTGAGTGAGGGAGAAGGAAAGAGAGGAGGGAAATGATTTTCCTTAGAAACCGTAAATGAGAGAGAGGAATGAAAAAAGAAAAATGTATTTTGGTTTATATATTTTCCAAAAATAAACTAAACCATTTACTACTTTTCAATTTTCCAAAAACCAAAAGTCAAAAGCCAAAAAGCAAAAAGCATTTAAAGATTTTCACTACCATATCAATCACTCAAATCAATCAATCAAATTGTCACATCACTCAAAGTGACATGTGATTTGACGTTTGATGTGACTAGCGATTTGACGCTTGATGACTTGCGTGCTGCACTCGATTTGAAATGCGAATGTGCTCGCAAATAATCCCGGGCTCGGGTTCGCTAATTCCAATTAGCGAATTTTCCGTCGCGACGTAATTAAACGATTACGCCTAGTAGTGAAATCACTATTCACGTCGCTAACGAATTAATTCTAAATGAATTCGTTCGCATGAATTAAAATCTAATTTTAATTCTGCGTCGAAATCCAATCTCATATAATATATCAAATATATTATTTTATCGATTAATTCCAAATTAATCGTTCTATCTCTTTAATTAATATTTTATCCCAGATAAAATATCTCCGTAATTAATCCCAGATTAATTTTCTCTCTTCTAATTAATCCCAGATTAATTAAGTGCGAGTCATACATCATCGGTGAATCTTCGGGAAGCGACCCATGAGATCCCCGGATATGTTGGCAGTAAATAAGGTCGTCGGACTATCCGAACACGTAAGTGCCTCGTACTACGTTTTTACTGATTTACAAGATAAGGTTGGCCTCTAGCAAAGCGCCATGCCTACCCAATTCTCCGGAAATATCCTTATAGGAATATGTGATCTATATCAAGCGTAGTATACCGTAGTATTGCGTATTTCTGTCCAGTATCAGATGTTCACGTGCTAGGCCTGAGGCTGGAATTGTGTCTGCCCCATACGAAGCACATATCAGATGTCTGGCAACTAGTCTCTATAATCGGATATACATGACCTAGTCATAATATCCCGATAGCTCGAGCATTTAAGAGAATGAGTTCCGTATCCTATGTGACCATCATCTCTATATGACTGGAGTGATACTTCCGTCTTAACATCACACCCAACACATTACGATTCTCAATTTACCCAGCATTGGCATACACGGAACCTGTTAAAGCCCTGGACGACCTCAACCAAAGTATATTGATTGTCGCAAGTATTAGCGGTGCAAGTCTCAGGTTAAGACCAAATACACCTACCCTGATTGCAGACTCCCATAGACACATAGTCATACTACTAATGGGATTCAGCAGGGGTCTATCCAGAGTGAAGTTGTTTCCCGTACCATCGATAAAACATAACCTCCTATTACACTTGCATGAGTATCATATACCCAAATATATGAGAACTATGATGTTGTGCCCTCACAACGTGCACAAGTGTAATACTAGTCTTTTACTTATTTATCGATGTCCAATCTCGATAATACTCTGACTAGGGATATTTAATGATTTATCCTTCGTGGACTGATACGGGGTCATATCATTCTCCGTCCAGGAACAAATCACAGTGACCTCTCATCGTTTATACATCTAGGTGATCTAATCAAAAATGATAAGAGTGCAATCTCCTTTGTCACATAGTTAATTTGTACAACAACACCATAATCTGTACAAATAGTGACGCTATGGGTCATAATTGTCCTACACCCTCAATGTAAATGAGGTTTCTTTAGAAGTGTTATGTAACGGGTAGAAGTAATACTTGTGCTAGCGGGAGAGAGGAAATGGAGAGATTTGATCTAGGATCAATGTGTTAAGTATCCATCCGCATACCATTATAATATTTATTTATATGCGCCTTATTATGTGTTTAGAATGCATGTTTAAGGGTGTATGATGAAGAAACCTAACAAAGATAATAAATTGGTTGCCAATTTGCACGCGAAAAAACCTCACAAAATATTAAGCGTTTTTACTTCCATTGTGTGATTCTTACTCAAGATCCAAGACTGGCATTGGTTTGTTGGCCAAAGTCAAGGCCTTTTTCCGTCGAGGATGTGTTTGAATCACGAGAGCTTTGTTCCATATCGGTGTCTTGTCCAAGTTGTGGTTTGTTGGCCAAAGTCAATACCACTTCTTGTCCATCGACACTGATTACGAACTAAGTTTGTTGTGCCAAAGCCAAGGCTTAGTTGATTCTGAGGAAAATGGTTAGGTAATATATTGGATATATTGGCATATATAAGATATATGTTTCGGACTTGGATGTCCCCCTACTGGATCTAGGAATTGGATGGGATCCAATTGATCTTAGAGATCTACCTAGTTATTATCATACAATTTGTTGGCCAAATTCAAGATTGTGTGACATTTAACGGGATCCTAGCCCACTAGGAAACACGATTTCCTGAGTACTCAACAGGGTTAGAGGCTCGCCGAAAAATAGTGGGAGGCAAGAATTAAATTTGCAATATTCGTTTAATTACTTGCCATACGCGCTCGATCACATTATTTCGTCATATAAATTAAATGTTAGTTGGACTAATATTTAAATAGTTGTTTGAATAAAACAGTTGGACTGTATTCAAACTATTTCATTTATATATGATTATATAATTGGATTATAGTAATCAATATATTTGATTTAATTAATTATAGTTGATTTTATAATTAGATTATAGTATAAATATAATTGAATTTAACCTATTAAAATTATAGTTGATTATATAGTTGAATTTAACCTTTATTTTACTTCTCTTCTATATCCGTGGTGTCTTTCAGACTTTGTTTTATTTTCCTAACTTCTTTTTCTTATCGGCAGGCAAATTATTTGGCGGCCAAAAATAAGGACCTGTTTATAAGCCTTTTGTCCGAAGGTGGCCAAGCCCAAAGGCTTCAGAATCGTCTTTCTGAAGTGGAGGCCAAGCTGGCTAGTGCTGAAGAGAGGAATATGGATCATGAGCTGGCTGCGGTTGAGGCCGTTAAAACAAACAAAGCTCTAAAGGCTGCTACTACTCTAGAGCGTAAGAACGCCGAAGAAGCTAGAGCAAGTTTGGTGGATGCCCGGGCCGAGATCGGACTCCTCAAGGTGGAAGTAGGCAGTGTGGAGTATAAGCTGCGAGCCAAGGAGGAGGAACTGGGACGGGCCCGTGCCGAGCTCAGGGATAGGGAACTTGAGTGGGAGGCCGAGAGGGACTCCATTCGTCTTGAAGGGGTCGGTGATTGGGGGAATGTTACGTCCCCAGTCCAAAAGATAGACTCGGTGGGATGTGGCCCGACCCCGATCTGTAAGGAACACTTGGCTCTGGGGGAATGTTACATCCCCAGTCCAAAAGATAGACTCGATGGGATGTGGCCCGACCCCGAGCTGTAAGGAACATTTGGCCCTGGGGGAATGTTACGTCCCCAGTCCAAAAGATAGACTCGGTGGGATTTGGTCCGACCCCGAGCTGTATAACCAAGTGGCCTCGGTGGAACGAAATCCAGCCCCAATCCGAATAAGTGAATGGCCTTGGCGGAACGTAATCCAGCCCGGAGCCAAATATCCAAGCGGTCTCGGCGGAACGAATCCAGCCTTGATCTGATTAATAAAGTGGCCTCGACGGAACGAGTCCAGGCCCGAGCTGAACAATCATTGGGACTTGCTCCGAAGGGAAGGGAATCAACCTTTGTTGCCTTATCGAATCTGTCTTGGGCGTTCCCTTTTCAGACCGATGAAAAAACAAAAAAAACAAAATTTTTGAAAATAAAACCAAAAGAGTGTAAACAATAGCACGGATACCTCAGAACAGCGTCCTGTCCGAGGCCACCAAAACATAATTCTGAATCTTTCAATTCAGTGTCCCGGCGAACCAGGATTTGGATCAGTAGAGCGTTTAAATGGTAATGGCACATCCTCTATACGTCGGGTCACTGTGGAGCCTGTGTATTGTACGAGGGCTCCTCCTTACCACGCTGGAGCAGGCACACACTACAGGGGCACAATGCATCCTCGTGCTGCGCCTCTCTGGGATCCAAATGATGAATAGATCAAAGAGTGTCTGGGATACTAAGGGCACATTCCTCCTTAGGTCCGGCATCACTGGAGCTAGCAATCGTCACGGGGGCCTCATCACTCCCCGTGCTATGCTTTCCCACGGATCCATTACATCGGGTAAGTGAGGATCAAAGAGTGTTCGACACATTAAGGGCATATTCCTCCTTATATTCGGTAACACTTGAGCAAGCAATCGCCATAGGGGTATCATCCATCCCCGTTCTATGATTCTCACGGATCCTATACATCGAGTATGTCCCTGAATATTTTGAGGACCCCGAGCTAAGAGAAACACTTGGTTCTGGGGGAATGTCCCGTCCCCAAACCAATGAGCATGACTCGGTGGGACATAACCCGACCCTGAGCTGAATAGTCAGGTGGCCTCGGCGGAATAAGATCCAGCCCCGAGCTGATTATCGCAGTGGCCTCGGAGGAACGTAATCTGGCCCCGAGGTGTTCGAAACATTAAGGGCATATTCCTCCTTATGTTCGGTACTACTGGAGCAAGCAATCGCCATGGGGGTATCATCCCTCCCCGTGCTATGCTTCTCACGGATCTATACTCTGATTCACTTTCGTCCCTGCTGTTTAATGCTTGTATGGAATTGACTGATTCTGGTGTGACTTGTGCTTCTTTATGGTGGTAGCCGTGGTCAGGTGGTTACGGGTTTTGTGCTTTTGACCCTGGACCGTTGTTATTGAGTATGTCCCCGGAGTTTTGAATATGGTTCACAAAATTTTTATTTTTTAGAAGAGTGGGTGAAAATTTTGGAAAATAAAGTTTTTTTATATTCGGGGACATACTTGCCCTTTTTACAACTCTCTGCGAGCCATTTTGAGAGAGGCTTTATATCAAATTTTCGTCCCTTGTCGGGTTGCTGCAAAAGAAAAGAAGGGAGGGAGAATTTACTGAAAGTATTTTCTCTCACATCTCGGCGTTCCATGGTTTTTTTAATCTTGTGCCGTCCAGCTGTTCTAGGATGTAAGCCCCTGGCCTTACCACCTCTGTGATTTTGTAGGGCATTCCCACTTGGCACCTAACGAGCCCTCCTCTGGTCGTCGAGTGTTTAAGGTGACTCTTCTTAATACTAAGTCGCCCGGAAGGAAGGAGCGGGTCGAACTCTTCTGTTGTAGAAGCGGGCCATTCTTTGTTGGTAGACTGCTGCTTTCATAGCTGATTTCTCTCTCCTTTCCCCGATCAGGTCGATGTGGTTTTTGATAAGTTCTTCATTCTGCTCATTCCCAAAGTGGCGGACCCTGTGAGTTGCTACCCCCCTATTTCTGCTGAATGATGGCCTCACATCCGTATGATAGGGAAAATGGTGTCTCCATGTGGAATCTTTGTAGGTCGCCGATGTGCCCATAGCACTTCTAGTAATTCTTAAGCCTTTGCGTGATCCGAGCCGAGCTTTAAGGTTTGGTTGATGGTTTTATTTGTTGCCTCAACCTGTCCGTTTGACTTGGGATGGGCTGGCGAGGCGAATTTAAAGCGATATGGAGGTCTTCGCAGAGCTTCCTGAATCCGTTGCTATCGAATTGTTTCTCGTTGTCGGTGATGATTTCCCGGAAGATTCCGAACCTGCAGATAATATTCTTCTTTAAAAACTCTGTGGCCTTCTTTTCTGTGATGGTGGATAGTGGCTCGGCTTCTACCCATTTTGTGAAATAGTCTATGGCTACGATTGCGTACTTCGCCTGTCCTCGCCCTTTTGGCATTGGCCCTATGATATCTAGCCCCCACTGCGCGAATGGCCAGGGGCTGGACGGGGTGGTTAATTGTTCTGCCGATTGATGGTGGTTGTTAGCATTTTTCTGACAACCTTCGCATTTCTGAGCTACCCTCAGACCGTCCTGATGCATGGTCAGCCAGTAAAATCCTTGTCTTAAGGCTTTAAAGGCGATTGATCTTCCTCCGGCGTGACTTCCACAGATGCCCGTGTGAATTTCCCTGAGCACATAATCTGCTTCCTCTTCTGTTAAACATCTCAGGAGGGGTACGTTATAGCCTCTCCGGTAGAGCACTCATTCCATCAGGGAAAACTTTGTGCTTTTGAATTTTAGCTTCTTGGCCTCCTTTTTATCTTTAGGGGTTTCCCCTGTTTCTAGGTATCCCTCCTAATCGGTTGCATCCATGAGTTTTTGCCTTCCTCTTCTACTATATCTACTCCTCCAGCTCCCCTATGCTTCTTTCTCGGAGGCATATGAGAGGGATTATTCTGAGGTCCTCGGTCTTCATTGAGGATGCGAGCCGGGCCAGGGAGTCTGCTTCACAGTTGTCTTCTCGTCCGATTTGTTCGAAGCGTACGTTCCCATTTTTTCTTCTCCATCACTTTTTACTTCGGCTAAGTAGCTATCATAGTCGGCTCTCTGGCCTGAAATTCTCCCTTTATTTGTTGAATGGCTAGCTGAGAGTCACTCCTTACTACCACGTTGTGGACTCCCACTACTGTGCATAGCCATAATCCAGCCAAAATTGCTTCGTATTCGCCTTCATTGTTTGTGGCTTTGAAAGCAAATTTCAAGGCAAGCAACACTTCTTCTCCTTCACTATTTTTTAGTGCGATTCCTGCCCCATTGCCCTGTGAGCTAGCAGACCCGTCCACTGACATTTCCCATTTTCTTTCCTCCGTAGTCAATATTTGGGGTTTCGCGAGTTCCGCAACAAAATCTGCCAAGGCCTGCCCTTTCATTGCTATCCTTGGGAGGTAGGAAATGTCGTGCTCGCTTAGCTCCACCGACCATTTCATTAACCTTCCCGAATTTTCTGGTTTTTGCAAGATCTGCCGTATGGGGTAATTGGTGTAAACTCCGATAGGGTGGGCTTGGAAGTATGGTCGTAATTTCCGTGCCGCAGTGATCAAGGATATGGTGACTAGTTCATGCACGGGATATCGGGTCTCTGCATCCAATAGAGCTTTGCTGACATAGTATACTGGTCTTTGGATCTGGTCGGCCTCTTGCACCATACCGAACTCACTGCGTGTTTTGAAACAGCCAAATACAAGTATAATGTCTCTCTCGGGAGAGGTTTAGCCAGGAGTGGAGGCTGTGCTAGATATTGTTTAGCTGCTGGAAGGCCTCCTCACATTCCGGTGCCCAGTCGACCCCTTTTGGGCTTTCTTGATGACTTTGAAGAAGGGGTGGCATTTGTCGGTCGCCCGAGAGATGAATCGGTTGAGCGCGGCGACCCTGTCCATTAGACCTTGCACCTCTTTAATTGTTCTGGGGGATGTTAAATCTAGCACGGCTTGTATCTTCTGGGGGTTGGCTTCTATGCCTCGGGAACTCACCATGTAGCCCAGAAATTTTCCTGAGGCCACTCCGAATGCACACTTCTCTGGATTGAGTTTTAAATGTGTTTTCTCAGTAATTCGAAGGTTTTCTTTAGGTCGGTTACGTGACTTCTTGGTTCTCTGGACATTGTTATCATGTCGTCCACATATACCAACATTGAATGTCGATGAGTGGTTTGAAAATTTTGTTTACCAACCTTTGAAGAGTTGCCCCTACGTTCTTCAGTCCGAAAGGCATTACTTTGTAGCAGTACAGTCCTTGATCGGTGATAAAAGTGGTTTTCTCTTCGTCTGCATGATGCATCCTGACCTGATTGTACCCTGAGAAGGCATCCATGAAGCTTAGTAGTCCTTGGCAGGCAGTTGCGTCTACCAGTTGATCTATATTTGGTAGAGGAAAGCTGTCTTTTGGACACGCTTTATTGAGGTCGGTGAAATCTACACACATCCTCCATTTTCCATTGGATTTCTTTACCAATACTACGTTTGACACCCACTCGGGGTACTTTACTTCTCTGATGAAGCCGGCTTTTAAGAGTTTTTCCACCTCGGATGCCACCGCTCTGAACCGTTCTTGATTGAAGATCATTCTCTTCTGTTTGACCGGTTTGAGTGACGGGTTTGCTGCTAAGCGGTGACTGATGGACTTTGGGTCAATCCCGGGCATGTCATTGTGTCCCCACGCGAAGATGTCGGGGTATTCCCGTAGACATTCTAGCAGGCCCTTTTTTAGGGTTTCATCCAAGTTTCCCCCTATCTTTATGCTTTTTTTTTCGGTCCGAACAGTCTTATTTCTTCTTCTAACTCTTCAGCTGTTCCTAGCCGGGCAACTTTATCCGGGCGGGGACCTGGTTCTTTCTCTCTCGTTCTCGCCCCTCTGCCTCTTCTTGTGCATTCTTCAATGCAGAGGGTCTCTCGTGAGAGAGTGGCAAAGCAGCTACGGGCTATCTTCTGACTCCCGCACACGATTCCGATCCCTTCTCGGGTGGGGAACTTTAGTTTTAAGTGATAGCATGACATCGCAGCCTTTGTTTTCATCATAAAAGGTCGGCCGATAATGACTTGGTAACTGCTCAGGCAGTCCACCACAGTGAAGTTTACCATAAATGTCCGGGTCCTGGGGTGAGTTCCGATGGTTGTTGACAGTTGTATTCTCCCCAGCGGGATGACCGTTGAGCCTCCAAAACCGTACAGGGGGGTGCCGTCATTAGTTAGGGTTACGTACTCCACTCCCAGGCTTTCTAAAGCTTCTTTAGAGATTATGTCTACCGCGCTTCCGGGATCTACCAGGATTCTTTCTACCTCTGTGCCGCTGATTGTAGCTTTGATTATTAGCGCATCGTCATGGGGGAAACTTTCTACCTCTTGGGGACGCAGGCCCCTTTAAAGTGTCGAACGAATGACCTTTTAAGCTGTGTGAAGATTCCGATGCTCCCCGGGGCCAGACTTCTGTACCATAGGATGGCGGGTCCACCCAAAGTTAGGGGGAACACTTTGCAGATGGCATCTCCTACCACTCCCTGGACTTCCATCAACAAGACAAAGCTTTCGGTGTGGGATTTCGGGTTAGAGTGGCCTTTGTAAGGTGCCATGGTTAGCATGTTGAATCACCTTGGGAATTTTGCCGACTTTATTTCTTTCGTGAGGGGAGATTCCTCCTCGCTATCCTGGGCATCCCCTGTATCAGTCTTGAGGCCTACCCCCCACTTGGTCATCTATTTTTTCACCAAGACTTTATTTCACTGCTTGTGCCGCCATGTCGTATCCTGTGCCCCTCTGTGCGTCTATTGCCCCGGGTACGGCGTTCCTCATCCCTTGGAATTTCCCGCACACTTTCGCTATGCTCCATATCCTCTCTTCTGGAGTCGCGGAGACTGTCATAGGAGGGATCCGGTGATGGTCTTCCTTCTTCTTCTTCCCATGTGTCCTCTGTTCGTGAATCTTTTTCTACAACTACAGATTTTATCCCGTACGGGCCCCTCCTCCTGGGTCTATCGTATTCACTTGTGTCTATCACCCTTTTCCCTTCTGCTATTTCACTTCTTCTTCGACTGGTTCCGACGTCTGGTCTCTCGTTGTTCGTTCCTCCATTCTCTCCAGCCGATCCACCATGGATTTCATACTTTCTTCCATCTTCTTCATCCAATATGTAGCCGGATTCCCCGACGATTGGTGATTTCGGCCTTCTGCCATCGTCTTACTACGTGAACTGCTTTTTGTTGATTTCCCACAGACGGCGCCAACTGTTGACAGTGGATTTTGGTCTCAGGGCAATATGGGAATATCACTCCCGAGGAAATCCTCCTTCAATAGTGAATTTGTTTGGTTATTGGGGAAACCAAAAGCAAACTTAGCAGAAGGTAGATAATGCGCCAATCGACAAAGAGATTTAACGTGGTTCGGCAGATTTTTTATCCAACCTACGTCCACGGACACAAACAATACTATGATTTTTATTGCTGAAACTTGTATCTCTCGTGCTTTACAAGTCTAATCACAATGAGATTGATCTTGATCTTCATCCTCTCTTTTACACATACTCTACCATTCTATTTATAATAATGAAGAAATCAGATTCCTTTTAGTATGAGGATTCCTAATTGAAACACCTTTTTTTCCCACAAGGATTCCTAATCAAATCTACATCTATTCCCTTTTTCCTTCTAGGACACTGGTTTCATCATTCTTTTTTGATGAAGGTAGGACTGTCTCCGTACCCCATAAGGACATGGCGTCTTATCTTCTGGCGCATGCCTTGCCATATGCTCGGTCTTCATATGGTCGGTCATTAATGGTTCTTTGAACTGAGAATGATGCTGCCGATCTGATAATGTTCGGTCATTCGAACCAAATTTATCGGTTGTCGACCATAAAGTGCTCGGTCTATTACTGTTGTGGTCGGTCTGTAACCGTAAGGTGATCGGCCTCTTATTGCAAAGTGCTCGGGCCATTGCTGCTGGCTTTTTATGGGTCGGGTCGGCATCAATGATCCTGAACAAGAATGGGATTTACCTTTTTTTACCCTGTCGTGCTGCTTTAAATACCATAGTGCCTGAAAACACCATCAACAAATGGCAACATAAATTTCCCTAAGATTTACTCTTAAACCCTAGAAAATTTTACATCTCAAGCACACAAATTGATCATTAACTCTTAAGGATTAATTTCATGTTCTTGATAAAGTTGTTGGGTAATTTTTGGTGAGATTTTGGCTTGAATTTTGAGAGCAAAAAAATAAAAATAAAAAAAATTCACTTCATTATCTTGTTCTTTTATTCGGCAGTGACGGAGCAAAAGATAACAACAAAACCATTTTTGTTTTTTGTTTGTTTTTGGTTCGGCAGTGAGCAAAATGGGAGTTAGGAAATTTTTTCCTTTTTGTTTTTATTAATAAAAATAATGAAAACCAAAACTAAACCAATTAACAAACCATGGTTCAAGGGAATCTTTTCCCTACACCACAAATTTCAAAAATTTAACTTAACCAAAGTTAAAAAAATTATCTCACCAACCAAGGTCAACTAAATTACAATTAAATGATTTTAGTTACTTTAATTAAAACATTCAATTACATTAACTATAGTTACCTTAAAAAATTAATACCTTTATTTGTATAATCTAAGTAATTAATTTTGTATATTAATTTAACAATTAAATTAATTCACTAATTAATTACTAATTTTATGTAAATCAAATTTACATCTATTATACAATAAACTTATATAAACTCTTGATATAAAATTAATTAATTCAATTAAATTAATTCATCTTATGAATTATCGGATCAAACAATTTAATCCTAAAACCCAAAACACTTTGTCAACAT
This sequence comes from Zanthoxylum bungeanum, assembly GCA_019454045.1. Taxonomy (NCBI): domain Eukaryota; kingdom Viridiplantae; phylum Streptophyta; class Magnoliopsida; order Sapindales; family Rutaceae; genus Zanthoxylum; species Zanthoxylum bungeanum. The sequence goes on along the minus strand of SKCR01044249.1, from coordinate 44,654 downwards.
TGACGAAAGTCGCCCTAGTGCTCAACGAGTAAACTTAATATAGTGGAACTCTCTAGGCTCACGTTCGGTTGTTACTTATATATATACATATATATCTCATATACTTGTATACATATCATGAAGCTCTGCCCACCTACAAATCATGACTAAGAACAACACGACACGCTGAACTATACAAGTTGAGGTTAAATCATTAATGTATAGTCCTTTCGTCATTACCGTCTCCTATTGAGTAAGGTTATAGTTTTACTGTCAAAACCTTATCTACTCAAAATAAAATAAATTTTCATAATTATATTTCATTAATAAATAATATATGCAAAACTCTTTTTCAATATTATTTATAATATTAAAGAAATAATTTCTTCAATGAACTTTCGACCGAAAGATTTCCGGATTATACTCTGAAAAATTTCTGGAAACATAATCCAACCATATGGCTGGCGAATTCTCATATTAACACACATCGATCTTCGTGAGCATCGGTCTATACCTAACAGTCTTCCATAGGTCAGACCATAAAAGGTTTCTGACATGCATGGTATCAGGCATAGAGGATCACTCACAACATCACCGTGGTGTCTCAAGTCAAAGGACCAAAATAACTACTCAACTCGAAAAGATAACTATTGACAGTTTTATGGAATATCTATTAGTCATCTTCTATGAGTTTGTTCGATATTCATTCCACTAATGAATATCCGTATTTCTATACAAACTTTTGCTAAGCTCATAGTCTGTTGAGACAAACCAAGTGTCCATTACATATATAGACAATGCACTAGTCTTACCAATATAATGACCGACCTATGTCATTAGATCTAGACCATGAATTATTTATATTCAAGAGATTGCGTGATATTTCTCAACAACATTTGCAACTCTCGGGTTTTTACTAATTTCATATAAGGTTCCGAGTGAAACTCGAAATCTCTAACTCTTAGAGTAATCTAACACTTAGATTTACAATATATAAATAAAAGTAAGAAATTATCATACAAATAAATAAAAAATCATGATAAAGAAAATATTACATTGCATAAATAATAAATATTCATACAAAAAGTGAATAGTGCTCGATCACCATTTCCAACACTTATGGTGTATGATTTAACTCGTAAATCATCATCTTTCCATCTACATAAAGTCTCAACTTCTTCAGGAGATGCATCTAGAGATATAGCAAGCGGTAATGGACCTTCCAATATGTATCTCAGCTTCTCGGATCCGAGGACAATCCTCAAATCCATATCCATGTCGGAAAAATTGTCAGCTCACTTAAGCTTATTCGTATCAAGCATACGCGCAAAGGGGTTGGCCATTGGTGCCGCCATCGCAAATCTATCAAATAGATAGCGAAAAAACAATCAACGTATAAAACAGTTTCATATTATATCATAAAGCATTAACTAGATCATGGATTTTTAATCTAAAAATGCCCCTCCCACTATTTCATGCAAAACTGTAATCCCCAAACAGAATAGAAAACATGCGATAATCAAATCATAAGATAATAGTGAAAGGTGGACCCCATGAATATATTTCAGCTCACAGCTTTGGCATGTTCTCGCCTACGTATATTTATTAGGTAGACAACTCATTGTCAATCACTCAATAGTGACTCTTGGGTTTTCGGTCCTGGTCGTTTCTCGTTGTGATAGCTTTGGCACGTTCACAAGGAGGCGTACCAAGATTAGACTTGTCAATGATAAATTCAAGATACTTGTGAAACACTGACAGCTTTGGCACGTTCAGGATTGCGCTTTCGCTTGAATTCAACTAATATCAAATATATCTGGTATAGATAAATTTCTACCGGCCATATCCTCACAGCTTTGGCACGTTCTTGGATATAGTCGTAGAAAATTTATCGATAAGCGGTATTGACAAAACGGACCAATTAATATGCATCAAATACATATTAAATTAAAAAACCTTATTTTCAAATAAGGATTTTTCCGCAAAAGATGGTTTTACTTTATTTAATCAAATTAAATAAACACATGCTTGCATTAAGTAAAGACTAAATTAAACATTGAATTTTAAAGGCATAATCCTATAGGGTGTCCATAATGAAACTTGTTTTGATACCATTTCGTTGGGGTTTTATAGGGAACTACCGGGTTAGCGCAGCGGAACGAGGAAAATAGAATTTTCCGATTTCAAATTTTTTTTTTTGATCAATTAAATAAACTTATTTATTTAATTAACCAATACTTAAAATATGAAATTTCAACCCAAGAAATCATATTTCCTTTAATTGCCGAATTACCCCCAAGTTTTGTAATTTGATCATTTTGGTCCTTAAATTGTCAAATACATATTTAATTGATTCCAAATCAATCCCAAAATGATTTATACATGTATAATACATGAAAATACAATTTGCAACATAAATCCCCAAATTTTGGAAATTACCGAGAGCACCCCTGAGTTTTCTAGGATTTACAATTTGGTCCTCTTTTGTTCAAAACATGTCAAGATCAAATCCAATCAATCCCAAATTTAATATACATCATATATACATCAAATTATATCAGATATATGAAAAGCCCTAAATTTGGAAAGGGTTATGAATCCTAATTTTACAAATTGTCTAATTGACCAAATTACAAAAAATTAATAAAATTCAACACTTTAATTAATCCTTACCACACCAAACAAGTCCCACCATCATGAAACAACTCAAAAATAATTCTAGGTAATTTATGAATGGCTAAGCAACTCTAGAATGACAATATTAATCACTAATTAATCAAATAAGCTTAATTACTCATAATTAGCTTATTAATTAATCTAACATGAAAAACACCTCCAACAAGCTTCAAACACATTTAATTACAAACTCAAAGAGTAGAGGCATCAACTTAGCAACACAAATTTAAGCTAAGATTAATAGAAATAATTTTCATGTAGAAGAAAGTATGAAAATACTTACAAAATATAAGTTTCACCTTTGTTTTCTTTCTTTTCTTCCACATTTTCTCTCAACTCTCTTTGTAAATATTTTTATAACTTGTCTAAGTCTTGAAAATGAAAACAAAAAATTCTTATATATTTATTTTCCATATTGCCAAAAAATGACCAAATAAATTGGATAAAGAATTTTACAATTTGTTTTAATTTCATTGGAAGAAATTTACATAATAACGTTTATCTTATACATAAAGTAAAATTACAAGTGATCCAATGGTATCATGCCATTTCCAAAATAAATCATTACAAAAGATATTTCATATATTAATTAATTTAATTATTTAACAATTAAATAATTAAGTATAAAATATCTTAAATATATGTATTATATTTACATTAAATATCTCAAATACATATATTAATGATATATGTCAAATATCACAAAATGATATTTAATTAATGTGTATTTAATAAAATCAAGTATTAAATACAAATAAGCATTAATTAGGAAATGACCATTAGGTCCCTTCACATGTATTTTTCGTTTAAACATTAAAAGAGTTATAAATAATCAGTATTATTTATAAAAATTGCCCTAGTGCTCTACGAGTATATTTCATTAGTGAGACTCTCTAGATTCAGGCATATCAAATCAAATTTCGTGTCCATAATTCACCCACCCGTAAATTATGACGAACATGGATAAACTCTCTGAACCAAACAAGTCGAGGTCATAACATACATATAATCCCTCTGTCACATATATCCAGATTATTCCAGAGATATAGATATAAACGTCAAATCTCTATAGATATAATCACGTCGATATTTCTATTAGCAATCCCTTATTAACACTTAGAACTAATTTCTACAGTATACCACGGGCCTATGGATTTGAAAGATTGCTAATTCCATATTAAATACCTATGCTCTGTACACAGGATTGACAGATCCTTTCTTGATACACACAGGATATCCTGAGCATCAGTCCACACCCAACGAACATGCAGAGGTTTGATCTAAATAGATCGGTGACGTGACTGTCATCTATGTGTGGAGGATAACTCATATATCCACAGTGATATCTCAAGTCAAAGAATCACTATGCTCCATCAACCCGAGAAGATTCTTATTGATGTTGGTGTACCATCCATTAAGAATCTTCGGTGAGTCGTTCAGTGTTTATCTGCTATAAACACCTACATGTCTATACGAGTCTCCAAGACTCATGGTTCATTGAGAAATTATCAGAATCCAAGATTCCAGTATACGACATGTACCAGTCTATACGAGTTTACTTTATTGGCCAAGTAGTATAAACCTTGACCAAAGACTATCTAAGAATGACAATGTCATGATACAACTCAATATCAGTTGCGACGCTTTTGCAACAGTATCATAACCAATCATTCTAAGGTATGTTACGTCTTTACCATATAAAAGAGGATGTTATATAAAAGAAATTATCTATTCTATTCATAATAAAATGTTACATTAGTATTTACAAGGAAATACATAATAAAATTGGCACTCAGAGCATCAACCCTAACACTAGCATATTCTCGTGATCCCACACGAAGACATCCGCGTATTCCTTCAAAAATTCCAACAACCGCCCTTTCAGGTGTGACTTTAGTCTGACTCCAACCATTATTGTTTTCCCATGGCCAAAACGATCCACTAGCTTTAGCTTTTCTCTTGTTCCTAGCTGAGCTGGTTCGTCGGGTCGAGGATCGACTGACTCTACTTTTATTGTATTATTTTCTACAATGACACAGCCTCTCTCATCTGGGACAGCTAGTGGCATGCATATAATCCGAGCTTCCCCACTAGCATCCACTTCTCTTTCTTTCCTATTTGTTCCTACTTCTTCAATGCATATGGCTTTTTTGAAATGACGGTAAAGAAAATCCTAGCCACCATCTGGCTTCCACACACAACCTCTACCCCATATCGGGTCGAAAACTTCAACTTCAGGTAATAACTTGACGTTGCTACTCATGTATTCATCATAAAGGGTCTTCCCAAAATTACCCGATAGCTGCTCTGGAATCTACTACTATGAAATCCATCATGATGTTGGTTTCTAATTAGGTCCCAAGAATGAAATCAAGCACAAAAACTCATGTGAATACAGAAAGGAGAATGGCGGAATCATACTCACAATGAACGGATCTTGCGATGCGATGAACACAAGCCTTCAAGCCCCTTGAACTCTCGGCAGTGGGCTCCTTGTTCTGTAGTGGACTGCTCGGTAGTGGGTGGTGTTGCTCCTCCAAGAATCGGCCATGGATGTCCTCCATTGAAGCTCCAAGCTTTGTGATTCCAAGCTCACGAAATCAGTTCCATATCACCTTAGGAAGACTCATTGTGTGCTAGCACTTGATTTTGCAACAAAATCACTCTTTTGCTTCTCTTTGTCTTTCGGCAGAACCAGAAATGGAAGAAGAAAGAAATTGGCTCCAAGTCGTGAGAGAAGATGAGGGAAAGAGATGGGTTTCCTAGAAACCGTGAGTAGAGAGAGAGAGAAAATAAAAAAGTGTATTAGGTTTATATTTCCAAAATGAATAAACCATTTACCACTTTTTAATTTCAAAAAGTCAAGCATTAAATGCTTGCATCATTTCACATCAACTCACATCAACTAATCAATCAATTGTCACATTACTCAAAGTGACATGTGATTTGACGCTTGATGTGACTAGCGATTTAACGCTTGATGTGACTCGTGTGCCGCATTCGAATTCGAAATGCGAATGCGCTCGAAAACATACTCGGGCTCGGGTTCGCTAATTTCGAATTAATGAATTTTCCGTTGCGACGTAATTAAATGATTATGCCTAGTGAAATCACTATTCACGTCTCTAACGAATTAATTCTAAATTAACTCGTACGCCCGAATTAAAATCTAATTTCAATTCCGCGTCGAAATCCAATTTCGTATATATATCGAATATATTATTTTATCGATTAATTCCAAATTAATAGTTCTCTCTCTTTAATTAATATTTTATCCCAGATAAAATATCTCTGTAATTAATCCCAGATTAATTTTCTCTCTCATCTTATTAATCCCAGATTAATTAAAGTGCAAGTCATACGTCATCGGTGAATCTTCGGGAAGCGACCCATGAGATCCCCGGATATGTTGGCAGTAAATACGATCGTCAAACTATCCGAACACGTAAGTACCAAGTACTACGTTTAAACCGATTTACAAGACAAGGTTGGCTTCTAGCAAAGCGCCATGCCTACCCAATTCTCCAGAAATATCCTTATAGGAATATGTGATCTATATCAGGTGTAGTATACGTAGTATTGCGTATTTCGGTCCAGTATCGGATGACCACGTTCTAGGCCTGGGGCTGGAATTGTGTCTGCCCCGTATGAAGCACATATCGGATGTCTGGTAACTAGTCTCTATAATCGGATATACATGACCTAGTCATAATATCCCGATAGCTCGAGCATTTAAGAGAACAAGTTTCGTATCCTACGCGATCATCATCTCTACTATGACTGGAGTGATACTTCCATCTCGACATCACACCCAACACACTACGATTCTCAATATACCCAGAATAGGTGTACACAGAACCTGTTAAAGCCCTGGACGACCGCAACAAAAGCATATTGATTATCGTAAGTATTAGCGGTGCAAGTCTCATGTTAAGACCAAATACACCTACCCTGATTGTAGACTCCCATAGACATATAGTCATTGTAGGCATTGCATTTTTGCATGTGAAACCCGATGATGAGTCTCATTTGGAGGCACTACCTTTTGAGTCACGGAAGCCGCGGGAAACGGATATCGGAAGGGGAAATTCAGAATAAACAAGGTTCACTGTTTTCGTTCGTGCTGCGTTCGTGTATGCGTTCGAACAGAAAATAGATTGCGGGCGTTCGTGTCGCGTTTGAGGAAGCGTTCGAACGGTGTCGGTAAGTCTGGTTTTGCTGCTAGCCTCAACCCAAGCCCAACTAGCCCACCAAGCCCATAAGACACATCCCAATTTAATTAAATTAAACATTAAACATTAAATAAAATATTTAAACCATTTACCAATCAAATATAATCATACCAAGTTAAAATCAATCAACCAATATATTATTCCCAAACTTAAAATATTGTATGCCTAATCAACATAAACTAAATATTCAACCTTCCCTATCTAGCCAAGATTTGTCCCCCCTCAATCTTTGACTTCCCTTATCCAACATCAAATCAAATCCCTTTCCTTGTCAAGCCCTAACCCTTCTCTATATAAACAACCCTTCACCAACCTTCTCAACCCTAGCTAGCTAACTTATACACAGAATATACACAACACACAGGAAAATTACAGGAAGAACACACCCAAAAACAGTAAGCAGAAAATACAGAGGAAACGGTAGCGAAACCACAAGGAAACAGCAGCAAAACGGACTCGAAACAGTAGCTTGAGCGGCAAAACAGTGAAGGAAAAGGCAAACCAGTGAACCAGAAAAGTTGCGGAGCTTTACCCCTTCCGATCTTCGTGAAATGCGAGTCCGAGAGACGGCTTAAAAGGTTAGACCTGAGGGTACTTTTCACACTCATCTTTACGTGATTTTTGTTATTTATTTTGATCGTACCTTACTTATTCGTTAAATCTCGTTTGTGTATGATGTGTGTTGTGGGTATTGGATGAATGAGAGATGTGTCAACTCTCGCGGTATATCGGATGGAAACCCGGATATAAATTTCATAGCCGATTCCGAATGGACGGTAATATGATCTGTACTCGGGACACAACTCCACGTACCGTTTGAGTAAACGGCACCCTCTTTTGTTGTTTTGTGTTGCTTTTGTTTATTTATTTTTCGTCACTTGAATTCTGTATGATGTTTATTTATGCATGATTCAATCGAGCGCATGTGGTTAGTAAGTGGAATGAAAGATCCCCTATGGGGAGAGGCTAAAGCCCTTTACCACGATACTTTGCCGCGCCGGTTGATGTGTGCTCGGTTGGATGCAAGATACGTTCAATCGGGCATACTTAGTTTGATATCATTGTCTTTATCTTTTTATGCATGGTTCAATCAAGCGCATGGGCTTAGTAAGTGAAATGAAAGATCCATTATGGGGAGGGGTTAAAACCCTTTACCACGATGCTTTGCCGCGCCGGTTGATGTGTGTTCGGATTGGATGAAAGATGTGTTCAATCGGGCATACTTAATTTGATATGATTGTCTTTATGTTTGTATGCATGATGCGATCGAGCGCATGGGCTTAGTAAGTGGAATGAACGATCCCATATGGGGAAGGGTTAAAGCCTTTTACCACGATGCTTTGCCGCGTCTCGCATTGTACTATTCGCCATTTATTTATTGCGTCCTATTTCATGCATCAGGTCTGTTCCCGTTCGAACGCGTTTACGAACGCAACTCGAACGTGCATGCATTTTGCCTTATCATGCATCAGGTCTCATTTCCGTTCGAACGCGTTCACGAACGCCATACGAACGTGAGCATTCTGTTTCATTTCCGTTCGAACGCGTTATCAAACGACATACGAACGCGAACCTTCTGTTTACCGTTCGAACGCGTTTACGAACGCAAACACACTGAACTGAGACATATCCATCACATGCCACGTATAATTGTTTCTTAGGTGATTCTTTTATGGAACCACACATAGTCATTCTTATCTTTGTGCACATAATAATGAAAAGCATGTTTATTCCATTAGTTGCGTCATTTGCCTTAGTCTTGATTTAACGCATTACGATTCATATACCTATGCCATGATGACTTTGGAGTATTATTTCTTGTGATATATCGGATGGAAACCCAGACATAAATTCCGTAGCCGATTCCGAATGGACGGTAATGCGGTCTGTACTTGGGATACAATTCCACGTATCACTTGGAAAAGTGCTCATATGTATGCTTGTGCGGTTATTATGTATGCTTGTGTTTTTCATGAATATGATATGCTGAATGAAGTTGTATGTTCGTTGTTACTTTGAGGTATTTTCAGGCATGTGTTCTTAGATATGAGATATATGCGAAATGTATGTATAAGTGTTATTTTGTACCCGTGAATATAGAAGCATGATATTCTTAGGAATAAATGTTACTTAAGCCTGATTAAATTATTATGTAAATCCTTTCATTACAAATGGCAAAAGTAAGGGACCATTCCGAACCCAACGGTTTGAGGTTTTCCCTTGCGAGGGGTGAGTGCGGCCTTAAATCTCATTTTCCCGGTTCACACCGGGTGGCGACTCCATTATTCTCCGGTTTAGTCCCCCGTGGCTACTCCGTACTCCCGACTGGGCCGCGAGCCCGGGACAGCATGCGTCGCCCCAGATTCCTGTGTTCCCACAGTCTGGCGACTCCACTGGGGATAGAGAATTGGCCCCGAAATATTGACTTGTGATGTTTGGATTTATGTTTTAATTTACCGTGTCTATAGTGGATAAAGTGAGGGTTTAATCAAAGGCATTTTGAGGCTAGGTAATGGTTTGGTGTCTTCTTTCATTCACTACCTTTCTAGAAGGAAAAGCTGTGAAGGCACCTAGATAGCCATCTACTCGTAGCCTATTGTGATGGACTAATTTGGAGGACTCGTTGTTTATTCCTGACAACAAGCGATAAGAGCCTAAGAGGCTTGGGTATTTAAGTGAGCCTCGCTCCACCTTCCCTCTGAGGAATCTACAACGGGAAATCCATTTGACAGTCCGTCACACACCATAGCTCATTGGCACGTACCTTAGTGTATAAAAAGGGGTGCGCTCACTTGGTCGCTCGAACCCTTGAGTGGGGAGACCTAGTTGTGGGCCATCCTTCGCCGGTGAGAGCCTTTGTCTATACTCTTGCTAACCCACCCATAGACCGGGTTGGCTAAAGTAATAATTATTTCCTTGAATATGTGCTTGTGGACCATCCTCATTTGGATGCAGTTGGACTATTGTCAGAAATGCGGGCTTGCTGGCCATTTAAACTGGGGCAAGTTCGTACCTTATGACTATTAGGCCCAAAGCTTCTGAAATGTCGATGGGCCACTTTGTAAAAATTATTATGTCATGTTTGCATCATGTTTCTTCTATGCTTGTGTTTGGGAACATCGTCGTTTGGATCCAGTTGGACCATTTGTCATGGGATATGGGCTTGTTGGGCCATTTAAACTGGGACAAGAACGTATTTCATGACTATTGGGCCAAAGGCTTCTAAATGATTGATGGGCCACTTTGTGATTGTGTTCGGAACGTTACCATTCGGATTTAGTTGGGCTCCTTGCCATGAGATGTGAACTCGTTGGGCCATTTAAACTGGGATGAGTTCACTCCTATGACAGTTGGCCCAAAAACTTCTAAAATGATGATGAGCCGATTTGTGTGAAAATTTTAATGAGTTGATATATTTCTTTTATCGCATGCATATCATGCATCACAAGCACCTCATGCATACATGCACCATGTTAACCCCATTTTTGTCTTGAAAGCCATCATAGATTCCCGTTGGGTTAGGAAAAAGGGAAGACTCACCAAAATACTGAGAACAGACATGAGTGAATCAGATATTGAGGTATCCCGGATAGATCAGTTGGAAAATGGTTTCGCCAAGATTACTGAACAGTTGCAAGCCTTGACTACTGCCATGACAAATATGGTTGTACCTCGTGTTGGGGGAAATTCTGAGAATGTGAGGCGTGTTGAGCCTTCGAATGGGTTGGGGGATTATATCCCCACTTTTGATGATGACATGGCAGAATATGCGGCAGGCAGAGTGATTGGGTCTCAGACAGAACTTCAGAAGCTTTGGGATCAGGTTGAAACAGTTACCCGCAAAATGAGGGGTAAGAATGAGGATTTGTTAGATTATGAGGCAATGACGTTCGGAGAACAGCTGCCAGCTCAGTTTAAATTGCCCGACCTGGCCAAGTTTAATGGGAATGGAGACCCGAGGGTCCATCTGCAGCAATATGTCTCAATCATGAGTTCAATGGGCCTATCACAGTGCAAGTCCAAAAGATGTTTGGGATGTCACTCGAGGGGGCACCTGTGGTTTGGTATCATAGCCTTGAGAAGAAGGTTAAGGAAAATTGGAAGGAACTAGCTTTTGCTTTTCTGAAGCAGTATGTTACAGACTTAGAAATTGACTTGTCACTCCGTGATTTGGAGAACACTAAGCAGAAGCCAGAAGAAAGCTTCAAGGAGTATGTAGACCGCTGGAGAAGCCAGCTTCTGAAAATGCAGACTCGGCCCTCGGAGAAGGACCAAATCAAAATGATCATCAAGGGCACCAAGCCCTCTATTTATGGTAAGCTGAGGAGGATGACTTCAATGATTTCTGATTTTCGACAATTTAGGGAAACTGTCATGGATATTGAAGAAGAAGAGGCTAAAAACAGAAAGTCTTATGGCCAGACTAGGCGGACTTTTGGGGGGTATTCTGAGACTAAGCCCACTACTGTCGAGGTTGCTGCCATCAGGAACCGGCAATTCTCCAACCTTGGTAGACCTTTTTCAAAGGTATTTGAAAAGTTACAGGGACAAGGAATCTTGAAACCCTTAGAAGGCAAGCCACTTCCGCACCCCCCACCACCACACATAAATGTGAACCTTTATTGTCACTTCCACCAGCTACATGGCCATAACACTGACAACTGCACCCGCCTCAGGCATGAAATTCAAGATCTCATAGATTCCCATAAAATACCCAACCAATGAAAAGAGACCCTCAACCACCAAGCTTCTTACATGGATGACAGTGAAGAACCATAGGCCGAGGAAGAAGGCAGTGTTGCAGATGATGGAGATGTTACTCCTAGTCTATTTGATCCAGTTTTTTTAAAAAAATGACATTGATTTTGTTACTTGTTCGAACTCTTTTCCTCAACAATAATAAAGACGTTCATTTCGCTGAAACTCTTCTGCAATATAAGTATATTTGAGAAAAGTATTCAACCTTGGTACTATGGAATCCGGTAATGAACACGGGGAACCTTCGAAATAAGCAAACAGAAAAGATGAGATAGACATTCAGAAATTGGGAAATAGAGCCAGTGAAAATATCAGACTTGGAAGGGAATTAGTTCGTTGAGCCAATCAACGTAGACAGATTGAAGAAGTAGCTTGTCTGAGGAAGAGAAAATTAAGCAGTCACCAAGAGAATTGAAGGAAGACCTAACCCGACGGGATAGGAACATTCATGCATGCATACACGTAACACATTTTCATCCTTTCGTGTTTGTTCTGTTTTGTAATAACAGGTTTCAAAGGAGAAAAAAAAAGTACCGAATGCAAGCCAACCAGAAGCAGTAACAGTACAATGTCAGCAGTCTTCAGGAACGAATCACATGGGCGAGGCCCATATCATCAGTATCAGTTTGGGATGAATCCCAGGGTTGAGGCCCATATCAGTATCAATCTGGGGCGAGGCCCACATCAGTAACAGTGTTGGGGCGAGGCCCACATCAGTTTCAGGGGCGAGGCCCACATCAATATCAGTTTGGGGCGATGCCCATGTCAGTTTGGGGCGATGCCCATATCAGTATCAGTCTGGGGGCGAGGCCCATATCAGTAGCAGTTAGGGCCGAAGCCCACTTCAGCATCAGTTTTGGGGATGAGTCCCAGGGTTGAGGCCCATATCAATATCAATCAGGGTCGAGGCCCGTATCAGTACCAGTCCTAGGGATGAATCCCAGGGTTGAGGCCCATATCAGTGTTGGGGTGAGGCCCACATCAGTTTCAGGGTTGAGGCCCATATCAGTAGCAGTCTAGGGCCGAGGCCTACATTAATATCAGTTTGGGGATGAGCCCCAGGGCCGAGGCCCACATCAGTATCAGTTCAGGGCCGAGGCCCACATCAGCATCAGTTTGGGGCGAGGCCCGTATTACATCAGATCAGTTCTGCCGAGAATGGCACTTCGAGAATGGAGATATAGTCCGGGAATGGACAGCTCGGGAATGAGCACGCCGAGAATGGCACGCCGGGAATGGCACTCCAAGAATGGAAACACAGTTCGAGAATGAACACGCTGGGAATGGCACACCAAGAATGGAAACACAGTTCGAGAATGAATAAGCCGGGAATGGCACTCCAAGAATGGAAATACAGTTCGAGAATGAACAAGCCGGGAATGGCACTCCAAGAATGGAAACACAGTTCAAGAATGAACAAGCCGGGAATGGTACTCCAAGAATGGAAATACAGTTCGAGAATAAACAAGCCGGGAATGGCACTCCAAGAATGGAAACACAGTTCAAGAATGAACAAGCCGGGAATGGTACTCCAAGAATGGAAATGCAGTTCAGGAATGAACAAGCCGGGAATAGCACTCCAAGAATGGAAACACGGTTCGGGAATGAACCATCTCACAGTAACGGTTCGGGAATGGACCACCTTACAGTAACAGTTCAGGAATGGACACCTCACGGTAACGGTTCGGGAATGGACCACCTCACACATGGTTCGGGAATGGACCACCTTACGGCAACGGTTCGGGAATGGACACCTCACAGTAATGGTTCGGGAATGAACCACCTCACAGTAACGGTTCGGGAATGGACCACCTCACGGTAACAGTTCGGGAATGGACATCTCACAGTAACGGTTCGGGAATGGACCAACTCACAGTAACAGTTCAGGAATGAACCACCTCACAGTAATGGTTCGGGAATGGACCACCTCACAGTAATGGTTCGGGAATGGACCACCTCACGATAACAGTTCGGGAATGTACATCTCACAGTAACGGTTCGGGAATGGACCAACTCACAGTAACGGTTCGGGAATGGACCACCTTACGGTAACGGTTCGGGAATGGACCACATCACAACACGGTTCGGGAATGAACCAGGGGTCGCAGCACCTCACCACCCAAATCAACTCAACACATGGTAAGTCAAGTGGCAGCTGGCGAGCCAGGTAGTGAAAATGCATTGCATAACTTTGATAGGATTGTTCAAAGTCACACACTGCACAAGTCCCATCAAAGTGGGGGCGACTGTAGGCATTGCATTTTTGCATGTGAAACCCGATGATGAGTCTCATTTGGAGGCACTACCTTTTGAGTCACGGAAGCCGCGGGAAACGGATATCGGAGGGGAAATTCAGAATAAACAAGGTTCACTATTTTCGTTCGTGCTGCGTTCGTTAATGCGTTCGAACGGAAAATAGATTGCGGGCGTTCGTGTCGCGTTCGAGGAAGGGTTCGAACGGTGTCGGTAAGTCTGATTTTGCTGATAGCCTCAACCCAAGCCCAACTAGCCCACCAAGCCCATAAGACACATCCCAATTTAATTAAATTAAACATTAAACATTAAATAAAATATTTAAACCATTTACCAATCAAATATAATCATGCCACGTTAAAATCAATCAACCAATATATTATTCCCAAACTTAAAATATTGTATGCCTAATCAACATAAACTAAATATTCAACCTTCCCTATCTAGCCAAGATTTGTCCCCCCTCAATCTTTGACTTCCCTTATCCAACACCAAATCAAATCCTTTTCCTTGTCAAGCCCTAACCCTTCTCTATATAAACAACCCTTCACCAACCTTCTCAACCCTAGCTAGCTAACTCATACACAGAAGATACACAACACACAGGAAAATTACAGGAAGAACACACCCAAAAATAGTAAGCAGAAAATACAAAGGAAACGGCAGCGAAACCACAAGGAAACAGCAGCAAAACGGACTCGAAACAGTAGCTTGAGCGGCAAAACAACGAAGGAAAAGGCAAACCAGTGAACCAGAAAAGTTGCGGAGCTTTACCCCTTCCGATCTTCGTGAAAGGCGAGTCCGAGAGACGGCTTAAAAGGTTAGACCTGAGGGTACTTTTCACACTCATCTTTACGTGATTTTTGTTATTTATTTTGATCGTACCTTACTTATTCGTTAAATCTTGTTTGTGTATGATGTGTGTTGTGGGTATTGGATGAATGAGAGATGTGTCAACTCTCGCGGTATATCGGATGGAAAGCCGGACATAAATTTCATAGCCGATTCCGAATGGACGGTAATATGATCTGTACTCGGGACACAACTCCACGTACCGCTTGAGTAAATGGCACCCTCTTTTGTTGTTTTGTGTTGCTTTTGTTTATTTATTTTTCGTCACTTGAATTCTGTATAATGTTTATTTATGCATGATTCAATCGAGCGCATGGGCTTAGTAAGTGGAATGAAAGATCCCCTATAGGGAGGGGCTAAAGCCCTTTACCACGATGCTTTGCCGCGCCGGTTGATGTGTGCTCGGTTGGATGCAAGATACGTTCAATCGGGCATACTTAGTTTGATATAATTGTCTTTATCTTTTTATGCATGGTTAAATCAAGCGCATGGGCTTAGTAAGTGGAATGAAAGATCCCTTATGGGGAGGGGTTAAAACCCTTTACCACGATGCTTTGCCGCGCCGGTTGATGTGTTCAATCGGGCATACTTAATTTGATATGATTGTCTTTATGTTTGTATGCATGATGCGATTGAGCGCATGGGCTTAGTAAGTGGAATGAACGATCCCCTATGGGGAAGGGTTAAAGCCCTTTACCACGATGCTTTGCCACGCCTCGCATTGTACTATTCGTCATTTATTTATTGCGTCCTATTTCATCCATCAGGTCTGTTCCCGTTCGAACGCGTTTACGAACGCAACTCGATCGTGCATGCATTTTGCCTTATCATGCATCAGGTCTCATTTCCGTTCGAACGCGTTCACGAACGCCATACGTGTTGGACAAAATGACCCATAGCGTCACTATTTGCACATATCATCGTGTTGTTGTAGCAAATTAACTATGTAATAAGGAAATTGCACTCTCATCATTTGTGATTAGATCACCATAGATATATAAATGAAGAGAGGTCCCTATGATTAGTTCCTGGATTGAGATGATATGAGACAGTATCAGTCCACGAAGGATTAATCATTAAATATCCCTAGCCGTAGTATTATCGAGACTGGACATCGATAATGCGGAATAGGCTAGTATTGCACTTGTGCGCGTTATGATGGCACAACGACATAGTTCTCATATATATAAGTATTGGATACTTATGCAAGTGCGATAGGAGGTCGTGTTTCACCGATGGTACGGGAAACAGCTTCGCTCTGGATAGACCCCTCGGAATCCCATTGGTATTATGACGATGTGTCTATGGGAGGCCGAAATCAAGGTAGGTGTGTATAGTCTTAACCTGAGACTTACATCGCTAATGCTTACGACAATCGATATACTTTAGTTGAGGTCGTCTAGGACTGTAACCGGTTCTGTGTACGCCAATGCCGGGTATATTGAGAATCGTAGTGTATTGGATGTGATGTCAAGACGGAAGTGTCACTCCAGTCATAATGGAGATGATGTCACGCAGGATACGGTATTAGTGCTCTTAAAGTGATGCGCATCCAATCGTGATATTATGACCAGGTCATGAATATCCGATTATAGAGACTAGTTACCAGACATCCGATATGTGTTTCGGACGGGGCAGACACTTATCCAGCCCCAGCCCTAGCACGTGACTATCCGATACTGGGCCGATATACACAATACATTAGTATACTACGCTTGATACAGATCTTAAATATTCTTTAATGGATATGTCCGGAGAATTAGGTAGACTTGGTGCTTTGCTAGGAGTCGACCTTGTCTCGTAAATCGGTAGAACGTAGTACTTGGTACGTACGTGATTCGGATACTCCGACGACCGTATTTACTGCCAGATTATCCGGGGATCTCATGGGTCGCTTCCCGATAATCCACCGATGACGTACAACTCGCACTCTTGAATAATCTGGGATTATATAGAAGAGAGAGAAAATTAATCTAGGATTAATAACGGAGATATTTTATCCGGGATAAAATGTCGTATAAAGAGAGAGAACGATTAATTCGGAATTAATCGATGTATTAATATATTCGATATATTAAACGAAATTAGATTTCGACGCGGAATTAAAATTAGATTTTAATTCGGGCAAACGAGTTAATTTAGAATTAATTCGTTAGCGACGTAAATAATAATTTCGCCAGGCGCAATTATTTATTAAATTCGATCGAATTAACGTCGCGACGTAAGCTCGGTATTTCGGAAATATCGAACCCGAACGCGTGAGTGCACGTGGGCCCACTTTCATTTGGAAACGTGTGGGGCCCACATGACACATGTCATTCTAATGCTTTGCATGTAGATTGTGTACATTGCACTCAATGTCATTGCATGGAAATTGAGTGTTTGACACTCTAAGCCATTGCATGTTATGTGTCATAATTTTATTATTAGTTTAATGAAAATTATGACATAAATATAAATTGATTTTTGGTAAATCATTTTAATAGAACACAACACATTTTTCTCTCTCAAAATGCTCTCTTCTCTCACGCCCAAATGGGGCAAACTGCTCACTGTTTTTCATCACAAAAACGTGAACAATAGGGAAGCAAGAGTGGATTTTCATGGTGAAAATCAAGTGCTAGCACACTTACAAGTCTTGCGAAGGTGGTAGGGAGGTTCGACCATGAGACGGGATCCATCCAACGAAGCTAGGAGCTCCATTTCTTCACTCAATTTTCTGTTTTTGTAGGCAGTGTGGGTGCTGCAGTGGGCTTACAAAGGGAACACAACACATTTTTCTCTCTCAAAATGCTCTCTTCTCTCACGCCCAAATGGGGCAAAGCTCACTGTTTTTCATCACAAACGTGAACAATAGGGAAGCAAGAGTGGATTTTCATGGTGAAAATTCAAGTGCTAGCACACTTACAAGTCTTGCGAAGGTGGTAGGGAGGTTCGACCATGAGACGGGATCCATCCAACGAAGCTAGGAGCTCCATTTCTTCACTCAATTTTAAGCCTTGTATCAAGCGTAGTATACTAATGTATTGTGTATATCGGCCCAGTATCGGATAGTCACGTGCTAGGGCTGGGGCTGGATAAGTGTCTGCCCCGTCCGAAACACATATCGGATGTCTGGTAACTAGTCTCTATAATCGGATATTCATGACCTGGTCATAATATCACGATTGGATGCGCATCACTTTAAGAGCACTAATACCGTATCCTGTGTGACATCATCTCCATTATGTCTGGAGTGACACTTCCGTCTTGACATCACATCCAATACACTACGATTCTCAATATACCCGGCATTGGCGTACACAGAACCGGTTACAGTCCTAGACGACCTCAACTAAAGTATATCGATTGTCGTAAGCATTAGCGATGTAAGTCTCAGGTTAAGACTATACACACCTACCTTGATTTCGGCCTCCCATAGACACATCGTCATAATACCAATGGGATTCCGAGGGGTCTATCCAGAGCGAAGCTGTTTCCCGTACCATCGGTGAAACACGACCTCCTATCGCACTTGCATAAGTATCCAATACTTATATATATGAGAACTATGTCGTTGTGCCATCATAACGCGCACAAGTGCAATACTAGCCTATTCCGCATTATCGATGTCCAGTCTCGATAATACTACGGCTAGGGATATTAATGATTAATCCTTCGTGGACTGATACTGTCTCATATCATCTCAATCCAGGAACTAATCATAGGGACCTCTCTTCATTTATATATCTATGGTGATCTAATCACAAATGATGAGAGTGCAATTTCCTTATTACATAGTTAATTTGCTACAACAACACGATGATCTGTGCAAATAGTGACGCTATGGGTCATTTTGTCCAACAATCTCCCACTTGGCACGTAGCGAGTCACTCAAGTGTCCTACACTCGAACTATGTAAGGTTCGCTCAAATTGCTGAGAAAAGTTTTCGTCAGCGGATTTGTTCGATTATCGTTTGACGCGATTTATACGATCATCACATCGCCACGATGTATGATCCGAACGAATCAGATGATATAGAAGTATATCTGGATCGTCGATGAGACCTTTAATTCCTTAGCCTGTGCTGACGCCTAGCTCAGCTGCTAACAGAACTATATCTAATCTAATTAGATTTACTTTCGACCCAAAAGACTTCTATTGCTGCCTCAGCTGCAGCAATAATCCGCATTGTTGTTTATTCGGCAACAGTTATCTTGCTTGGAAGATTTCCAGCTCACTGTCCCGTTATTCAAACTTTATAGTACCGCAGTATTTAATGGTTTGGAAACTTGCTGCAGTGATCCCAGTCACTTCAAGTTCTCCTTCTCCATAGTAAAAGATAGCATCTTTAGTTCTCAGAGATACTAACAGATGTTCTTAACTTCAATCCAGTGACTATCACTTGGATTGACCCGATTGTGACTCCATATGCTTGAAGCGTATGAGATACCAATACAAGTACATTTTAAATGTACAATTTCCCAGAGAGTGTTAACAAACTCCAAATCTATCCCAGTAGATCTTTATTCCTTGAATAAAGGTTGTTACTCCCCAGAATTCTACGGAGAATTTCAATGAAAGAATATTATGAAAGCCAAGCTTTCACCAATAGCTATATGGGAATATGGGAATTTCACTGTCAGTGCGCTCTCCCACTAACCTCCTTATATACACAAGAATTATTCGTTTTGAGTTTCTTCTTTTTAAACCATTATGATTATTTCAAAACGTCAGTTCCAAGAACCTTATGCTTGCATTGATCCAAACATGGATCGAATAACCCGCAAACCTTGTTTGTCGGTTATACAAAATCGTCAGGATGTTGTGAACATCCTCCAAAAGGTTTCCTTTTCAGGAAAGCGATTTTGATTTGTAACTGACATATTTCATAAATGAAATATACAGTTATCAACAAGCATCTTCAAAATGGATTTACCATGGCAACAGGTAAAAGGTTGAACCGTTATTAACATAATGTTGATAACGATACCTTTCCGTCAAAAGCCTATCTTTGCACGTTGGTATGTTGCCTTCCATGTATGTCTTCCTTGAAGACGTTTACAGTACCATTAGGCACAATGCCTTGTGGTACAACAACTAGTATCCAAAATAGTTGTTATACATGGAATCCACTTCGGATTCATGGCACTTTGCCATAATAGGAAGTCGATACCTCGTATCACTTCCTCAAAACGTAGTCGGTGGATATACCTTCATAAGATTGACATCTTTATGAGGTTAGATCAGAAACCCATACCCTAGGTTGTTTTCTGACTCTATCCGATCTACTAGTTTCTTGTGTATTTGAAGATTAATGGTTAGATTCATCATAGATGAACTATTTGTGTTCCATTAAGGACTTCGTGCCTTGAACAGTATTACTCCGATTTTCATCGAGTATCACTATCCTCCCACTGACCACTGCATATCGGTATTCCTCTCAGGAAAACCGCATGGTGAGCAACAATCACATTGTTCTCATGTGGGATTTATAAGTACTATACTTAAGGTTTCCCTTAGGATAACCTATATTGGCACTTATCCAATTTGGGTCTTTTAGTTTGGTATCATCCAAAACGTTATGCTTGGCATACCCAAATTATCAGGAATGAGAAACCTCGTTTCTTCCCTGTTCATATCCTATATGACATCTGTCAAACAGATTTATATGGAACCTTATTCTAAATAAGTTTTGCACTGTTAATACATATCCTGTTGAAGGAAATAGTAGCTCAGAGCGACTCGTGATAAACCTTATCATGTCCAACAAAATTCGGTTTTAGTTCAGACACACCGTCTAACTGACGTGTCTCGGGAGGAGTCCTCATGAAAGAACACCGTACTCTTTCATTTATATATGAAACTTACTGCTTAAGTATTTTCCATTTCGGTCTTACCGTGGCGGAATAACACTATAGCCGATCTGTTTGTTTTCTTCGTGTCGAAACTTCAAAAGTTTCCGATCTGTGTTCTTCAAAAGAAACACATAACCACAACGTGATGCTACATCCGTTAAGGTCACGAAATATTCATGTTCACATCTAGCCTAGCTAGATATGGGCCCACTTATTCACCATGAATAGGGCTAACAGATCGGTGGCCCTTTTACTATTACCAAGTAAATAGTATTTTAGGTATTAACCTAATAAACTAGATTCGTAGACCTTATTTGAATAGTCAAATCAGTCCTAGTACCCACTCTTAAAAGTGTGGATATACGAGTCTTGTTTAATTGTGTCCTAGACAACAATGCCACAAATAAGTCTCCATTGATCAAATCAATTTAAGCTATTTATTTGTCATTTTATATGTTTGAGATTTTATTATATTCAAAATATAATTCTGTTATTTACATCCAATGTATTTATCTCAGTATCATCTTTATATAATGAAACACTTTAGTGTTCTAGAATATAAAGGTTTTATCCGCATCGGATTAAACACTGATATAGAGATAATGTCTCTAGTCAAACTAGTTACATTATAACATTTCCTAATTTAAGTACATACCCAAAGGGTAGTTCCTAAACTTAGGTATCTACGGTCGAAACAGCGACTTTCGTCCCGTTTCCAATTCGCAGAGAAATCTCGGCTTGAAGCCAGTATCCAGCTCACAGCGGATTCTGAACGTCAATACATATAATATTATGTACCACACTAAGTATTTAAAATCCAATTTCAATACTAGTAGTAAACATAACTTTGACAAATATTTTTAAAGTTAGAGCCTCGCCCTATCTTTAATTCCTTCGTGTCTTCCATATCCAAATGGTAGTCACTTTGGGATATGTCAATTATCTTTTCAATATTTCACAAACCTTTGGCCAAGCCTTGGGTTTTAGAATATCGAAATGATATGCACCTTGTGCTACATGCCCAATTGCAAACTTTGACTTTTCTCCACTAGAATAGTCAATTAATTGCAACTTTAATACTTTTAAATCTAAAGATAGATTTATTATAAGTATATTAATTAAGCACTAAAGTCATCATCACATAAATCTTCCAAAGACTTTATGCTCTACTATTTGCTTAATAATGGGCTTAGTCATAATAAGTTATTTTATCAAATAAATTAACCTATTATTAATTCCCAATTGAAAATTAAATCATTTAAAGCATTTAATCCAAGTGATTATATATTTTAAATATTCAACTTTTCAATTCTTTCTTGATTTCAATAGTCCAACTATTTAATCAATTTAATAAGGTACTATTTATTATAATGATTACAATAATCTAATTATTTAATCAACTATAATTTTAATATTGATTACTATAATCTATTATAAAATCAACTATCATTTTAATTCAATTATATTGATTACTATAATCCAATTATAAAATCAACTATATATGAATGAGTTTGTATATAGTCCAACTATATATTATTTAAAACAACATAAAATATTAGTCCAACTAATACTTTTGATAAATATGACGAGTAAAATAAAATGAGCGTGTTTAGCGAGTATTCGAACGAATGTTGCAAATTCAATACTTGCCTCCCACTATTTTTCGTCGAGCCTCTAACCCTCTGTCGAGTACTCGGGAAACCGTGTTTCCTAGTGGGCTAGGATCCCGTTAAATATCACACAATCTTGACTTTGGCCAACAAATTGTATGATAATTAACTAGGTAGATCTCTAAGATCAATTGGATCTAATCCAACTCCTAGATCCAGTAGGTGGACATCCAAGTCCTAAACATATATTTTATAATGCCTATATATCAATATATATACCCTAACTTTTTCCTCTGAATCAACTAGGCCTTGGCTTTGGCACAACAAACCTAGTGATCCCAGTCAAGCGCGGACCCATTGACATGGAAGCTTCGTAATCAATGTCAATGGACAAGAAGTGGTCTTGACTTTGGCCAACAAACCACAACTTGGACACGACACCGATATGGAACAAAGCCTCGTGATTAAAACACATCTTTGACGGACAAGGGCTTGACTTTGGCCAACAACCCCTGCCAATCTCGGATCTTGAGCAAGAATCACTCAATGGAAGGAAAATAAACGCTTGATATTTAACGAGGGTTTTTCGCGTGCAAATTGGCTACCAATTTAATTATCTTTGTTAGGTCTCATCATCATACACCCTTAAACATGCATTCTAAATACATAATAAAGCGAGTATGAAATAAATAATAATGATATGCGGATGGATACTTACACATTGATCCTAGATCAAATCTCTCCCTTTCTCACTCAAGCTAGCACTTGTATACTTCTACCCGTTACACTACACTTCTAAAGAAACCTCATATACATAGAGGGGAATATGTGAGAAGAATACAAAGAGAAAGAAGGTGATAAGGCTGGACACGCAGGTCCAATTTAATAAATCGAATTTATTACAACAATTTCTAAAATTGCCCACCCGACTAATATCCATCCGATATACATTATTCATTCAACACAACCACGTATTCACACACATAAGCATGCTATCAATCAATCTAATCAAATTAATTAATCTGATAATTAAGTGATCATCCAATGTTCAAACAACGATTTGATTTTGTTCGAGTCAAACTCGTTTTTGCGAACAAGTACGTAAAGCACAAATTCATGAATTAAATTAAACTACATCATTAAATCTAATTTAACATGTATTTAATACTAATTCACTATTCAATTCCAAATTAAATATTACACTTTTATTTAATAAACCTTTTACGATTTAAATTCCAAATCTAATCGTAACGCGTCTCAAAGACCGATTAACGTCCAACGTCAATTCAATTAAAGTCCAATGGGCTTTTGATTGATTTCTTAAGGCGTGGACTTTTGGTCAACTCGGGTCAAACCGATAACCAAAGTCCAATCCGGGATTTACCCCATAAGCCCATAAATCAATCTTGGCCCATTAGGCCCAATTGAACATTAAAGGTTCATTAAGTCGCATTGGGCTTTATGGTAAGGTTTTGGGCCCAATTGGATCCAATCCATTTGGCCTAAACCAAACTTGATAAATCAAGCCCAATTGGCCCAAATACAACATTTAAATCCAATTTCCAAAATTAGGCCCAAATAATTAAATTCAAAAAATCCAACTTCCCAATTTAATTACCAAAGTGTATTACATGATCAATCAACTAAATCAACATTTCTAAAACACCATATTAGTCCAATTAATCATGCTTGATTCATTCATATGTCCAACACACAAATTGAAAGATCAAACCCATCTACATGCTTAAAGGTCTCGGCCAAGGGAGTGATTTCATGTCCAATTCGGTTTCAATCCAATTAATCCGCATTCGACTTAAATACATATCCCGAATGATTTCCAATACATCCAATTATCAAAATCAAAATTTACCAAGACATTAGGGCATTAGTCACATTCGGCCAACTCAAAGATTTGGGGGTTTTTGTCCAATTCGAATCCAATCCAATCCGATTCAAATTAACATCAACCTAATCGATTCTAACTCATCAAATGAATTAAAAAACAAAAAATCCAAGATCCCAAAATTGCATATACATTCGGCCAAGGTGAATAAATTGGGGAAAATTATTCCAAATCAATTTTCGTCAAATTAGTCCAACCAATATGAATTTAAACATGTTATAAGCATACTCAAACAAGCAATTTATTCAAATCATGCTCAACAAACATTTACCCAAATTTTAAGCCCTACATTTTTCATGCTTGCAACATTAGCTCATGATGCCATTGTTGGTATTTTCTAAGGTCCCAAGATCAAATCAAGACATGAAATTATGTGTGAACACATCAACGGAGGTAGCGGAATACTCACATTGATCGGTTATGTCGATTTGGAGACGATTCAAGCCCAAAAATACGAACGTGAGCATTCTGTTTCATTTCCGTTCGAACGCGTTATCAAACGCCATACGAACGCGAACCTTCTGTTTACCGTTCGAACGCGTTTACGAACGCTATACGAACGCGAACACACTGAACTGAGACATATTCATCACATGCCACGTATAATTGTTTCTTAGGTGATTCTTTTATGGAACCACACATAGTCATTCTTATCTTTGTGCACATAATAATGAAAAGCATGTTTATTCGATTAGTTGCGTCATTTGCCTTAGTCTTGATTTAACGCATTACGATTCATATACCTATGCCATGATGACTTTGGAGTATTATTTCTTGTGATATAACGGATGGAAACCCAGACATAAATTCCGTAGCTGATTCCGAATGGACGGTAATGTGGTCTGTACTTGGGATACAATTCCACGTATCACTTGGAAAAGTTCTCATATGTATGCTTGTGCGGTTATTATGTATGCTTGTGTTTTTCATGAATATGATATGATGAATGAAGTTGTATGTTCGTTGTTACTTTGAGGTATTTTCAGGCATGTGTTCTTAGATATGAGATATATGCGAAATGTATGTATAAGTGTTATTTTGTACCCGTGAATATAGAAGCATGATATTCTTAGGAATAAGTGTTACTTAAGCCTGATTAAATTATTATGTAAATCCTTTCATTACAAATGGCATAAGTAAGGGACCATTCCGAACCCAACGGTTTGAGGTTTTCCCTTACGAGGGGTGAGTGCGGCCTTAAATCTCATTTTCCCGGTTCACACCGGGTGGCGACTCCATTATTCTCCGGTTTAGTCCCCCGTGGCTACTCCGTACTCCCGACCGGGCCGCGAGCCCGGGACAGCATGCGTCGCCCCAGATTCCTGTGTTCCCACAGTCATACTACCAATGGGATTCTGCGGGGTCTATCCAGAGCGAAGATGTTTCCCAAACAATCGGTAAAACACAACCTCCTTTCACACTTGCATGAGTATCATATACCCAAATATATGGGAACTATGTTGTTGTGCCCTCCTAACGTGCACAAGTGTAATACTAGTCTTTTACGTATTATCGTTGTCCAATCTCGATAATACTCTGACTAGGGATATTTAATGATTTATCCTTCGTGGACTGATATTGTCTCATATCATTCTCAATCCAGGAACAAATCACATGGACCTTTTATCATTTATATATCTTGGTGATCTAATCACAAATGATAAGAGTGCAATCTCATTTGTCACATAGTTAATTTGTACAACAACACCATGATCTGTACAAATAGTGACGCTATGGGTCATAATTGTCCAACAATCTCCCACTTGGCCTATAGCCAGTCACTCGAGTGTCTGACACCCGAACTATGTACGGTTGGCTCAAACTGCTGAGAAAAGGCTTTCGTTAGCGGATTTACATGATTATCATCTGATGCGATTTATTCGATCATCACATCGCCACGATGTATAATCCGAACGAATCAGATGAATATCGAAGTATGTATCTGGATCGTTGATGAGACCATTAATTCTTTAGCTTGTGCTGAAGCCTAGCTCAGCTGCTAATAGAACTGTATCTAATCTAATTAGATTTATTATCGACCCAAATGGCTTCTATTGCTGCCTCAGCTACAACAATAACCCGCATTTGTTGTTTATTCGGTAACAGTATCTTGCTTGGAAGATTTCCAGCTCACTGTTCCGTTATTCAATCTTTATAGTACCGTTGTCACGACTTATAGTCGTTTTCATGAAAGCCAAGCTTTCACCGATTATATTATGGGAATATCATTTCCAAGAAATGATATATCATAATTACTCAGGACATTCGATGTCAGTGCGCTCCCACTAACCTCCTTATAAACACAAGAATTATTTTCGTTTTGAATTAAATCATACATCATTATGATTACATCAAAATGATAATTCCAAGAACTTAATGCTTGCTTCAATCCATCTATGGATCGAATAACCTGCAAACCTAGTTTGCTTGTTATGGTTCGACAAAACCGTCAAGATGTTGTAAACATCCTCCGAAAGGTTTCCGTTAAGGAAAGCGATTTTGGCATTCAGCTGCCACAGTTCATGAATGAAACATGTAGCATTAGCAAGCATTATCCAAACGGATTTACCGTGGCAACAGGTAAAAGGTTTCGTCGTAATTTACACAATGTTGATAACTCTACCTTTTCGCTACAAGCCTAGCTTAGTACGTTGGTATGTTGCCATCCATGTATGTCTTCCTTGAAGACTTATATAGTACCAATAGGCACAATGCCTTGCGGTACATCAACTAGTGTCTAAACATAGTTGGTATACATGGAATCCACTTTGGACATTATGGCACTTTTCCATAAAAAGGAGTCGATACCTTGTATCACTTCCTTATACGTAGTCAGTTCATGTTCCTCAAAAGATTGACATCTTTACGAGGTTAGATCAGAAACCCATACCCCAGGTTTTTATCTGACTCTCACCGACCTACGCGGTTCTTGTGTATTCGAAGATTATTGGTGTAGTTTCATCATTGATGAACTATTTGTGTTTCAATAAGGATTTGACACCTGGAATAGTATTACTCTGATTTTCATCGAGTTTTACTATCCTCCCACTTACCACTGCATATAGGATTCCTTTTAGGAAAACCGCATGGCGAGCAACAATTACATTGTTCTCTCGTGAGTTGTATAAGTACTATACTTTGGTATCCCTAGGATAACCTACAATTGGCACTTATCCGATTTGGTTTTAGTTTGGTATCATCCAATTTTATGCCTAGCATACCCAAATCATCAGGAATGAGAAACCTGGTTTCTTTCCTGTTCATATCTAATATGTTATCTGTCAAACAGATTTTTAAGGAACCTTATTCAAAATAAGTTCTGCACTGTTTAGCGTATCCGTTGAAGGAAATGGTAGCTCAGAGCGACTCATGATTAACCTTATCATGTCCAACAAAATTCGATCTCTCATTCGGACACACCGTCAAATTGATGTGTTCCGGGAGGAGTCCTCATTGAAAGAATACTATACTCTTTCAAGTATTTGAGAAACTTATTGCTTGAGTATTTTCTATCATGGTCTAACCGTGATGGTTTAATACTTTAGCCGATCGGTTTGTTTATCTCGTGTCGAAACTCTAAAAGTTTCCGATTTATGTTTCAAAAGAAACACATAACCATAACGCGATGCCACATCCGTGTATGGTCACGAAATATTCATATCCACTTCTAGCCTAGCTAGACATGGGCCCACTTACGTCACTATGAACGAGGGATAGCAGATCGATGGCACTTGCACTTTTACCAAGTAAAGGTGTTTTAGGCATTTTGCCCAATAAACTAGATTCGTAGACTTTATTTGAATAGAATCAAATTAGTCCTAGTACTCACTCTTCGAAAGTGTGGATATACGAGTCTTGATTAATTGTGTCCTAGACAACAATGCCACATGCAAGTTTCAACCTGATCAAATCAGTTTGAGCTATTTGTTTGTCATGTTATACGTGTGAGATTTATTTATATTCTAAATCTAAATTCTGTTGTTCACATCTAATGTGTTTATCTCAATATCATCTTTATATAATAAAACACTTTAGTGTTCTAGAATATAAAGGTATGTCCGCAACAGATTATACACTGATATAGAGATAATGTTTCTAGTCAAACTAGTTACATTATAACAGTTTCCTAATTTACGTACATACCCAAAGGGTAGTTCCTAAACTTAGGTATCTACGGTTAAAACAGCGACTTTCTTCCCGTTTTCAATTCGCAGATTAATCTCAATAGAAGTCAGTATCCTGCTCATAGCAGATTCTGAACATCAGTACATATTTTTTGTATCACACTAAGTATCTAAAATCTAATTTTAATACTAGTAGTGAACATATTTATGACAAACATATTTGAAGTCAGTTCCTTGCTCGTCTTCAATTCCTTCTTGGGATATGTCCTTTTATCTTCCTAGAAGATTATATGATTTTGCCTTTGCCAAGCCTTGGCATTCTGGAATATCGAAGTAAGGTGCGCCTTGCGCTACTTGCCTTATTGTAAACTTTGACTTTGTCTCCTTGAGAATAATCATTAACTCTCCAAGAGTTTTTTATTGCAATATTTACTTCTAAAATCTAAGTATAGATTTATGAAGATCCTTCAATTTCAATATCATACTTTAAGAATCTAATCCTTAGTTCTGATAAAGAAATTAAGGAGTTTATATGACAAGTATAATGGATTAAGCACTAAAGTTATCATTATATGAATATTCCAAATATCATGTTCCACTTATTTGCTTAACTTCAGGCTTAGGCCTAATATGTTATTTTATCAAATAAAGTAACTTATTAGTTTCCAGGACCATCTGAAACTTATTCCCAATTTGAAAATTAAAGTCGTTTAAATACATTTTCACCCAGGATTATGTTTTAAACACTAATCTTTCATTATCTTGATTCTAATATTCCAACTATTTAATCAACGATTTGTGGTACTATTTATTATAATGATTATTATAGTCCAACTATATAATCAAATATAATTTAATTAAATTAACCTCAATTATATTGATTACTATAGTCCAACTATAAAATCAACTATTAATTGAAATTAATTAATTCAAATATATTGATTACTATAATCCAATTATATAATCAACTATAATACAGTCCAACTGTTTATTAAAACAACAATTTAAATATTAGTCCAACTAACATTTAATTTAACGACGAAATAATTTGTGATTGAGCGCGTATGGCAAGTTACTAAACGAATATTGCAAATTTAATACTCGCCTCCCACTATTTTTCGGCGAGCCTCTAACCCTCTGTCGAGTACTCGGGAAACCGTGTTTCCTAGTGGGCTAGGATCCCGTTAAATATCACACAATCTTGACTTTGGCCAACAAATTGTATGATAATTAACTAGGTAGATCTCTAAGATCAATTGGATCCAATCCAATTCCTAGATCCAGTAGGGGACATCCAAGTCCGAAACATATATCTTATATGTGCCAATACATCCAATGTATCACCTAACCTTTTTCCTCTGAATCAACTAAGCCTTGGCTTTGGCACAACAAACTTAGTGATCCCAGTTAAGCGCGACCCATTGACCATGGAAAGCTTCGTAATCAATGTCGATGGACAAGAAGTGGTCTTGACTTTGGCCAACAAACCACAACTTGGACACACACCAATATTGAACAAAGCTATCATGATTCAAACACATCCTCGATGGACAAAGGCCTTGACTTTGGCCAACAAACCAATGCCAGTCTTGGATCTTGAGTAAGAATCACTCAATGGAAGGAAAAACGCTTAATATTTAGCGAGGGTTTTTCGCGTGCAAATTGGCAACCAATTTATTATCTTTGTTAAGGTCTCATCATCATACACCTTAAACATGCATTCTAAACACATAATAAAACGCATATGAATAAAATAATAATGATATGCGGATGGATACTTTACACATTGATCCTAGATCAAATCTCTCTCTCTCTTCTCTCTCCCGCTAGCACTAGTATCACTTCTACCCGTTATATAACACTCCTAAAGAAACCTCATTTACATTGAGGGGAATATGTGAGAAGAGAAATACAATGAGAAATGAGGTAAAAGGCTGGACACGCAGGTCCAATTAATAAATTCAAAATTTATTACAACAATTTCCAAAATTGCCCCACCCATCTAATATCCATCCGATATACATTATTCATGCATCGTAACCATGTATTCACACAAGCATGTTATCAATCAATCTAATCCAATTAATTAATCTGATAATTAGTGATCATCCAATGTTCAAACAACGATTTGATTTTGCGCGAGTCAAACTCGTTTTGCGAATAAGTACTCAAAGTATGAATTCTTGAATTAAATTAAACTACAACATTAAATCCAATTTAATATGTATTTAATATTAATTCTCTATTTAATTCCAAATTAAATACTACACTTTATTAATAAACCTTTTACGATTTAAATTCCACATTTAATCATTACGGGTCTCAAAGCCCGATTAACATCCAATGTTTATTTAATTAAAGTCCAATGGGTTTTTAATTAATTTCTTTAAGGCGTAGACTTTTGGTCAACTCGGGTCAAACCCAAAGACTAAAGCCCATTTAAAGAATCACCCTTATGTGCCTAGAAACCAATTTAGGCCCATTAGGCCCAATTAAAATTAAGGTCCATTAAGTCATAATTGGACTTTATGGATGCGGTTTTGGGCCCAATTGGATCCAACCAATTTAGCCTAAACCTAACTTGGTACAACCAAGCCCAATAAGCTCAATTACAACCTTTAAGGCCCAATTTCCAAAATAAGCCCAAATTAATTAAATTACACAAATCCAATTTCATAATTTAATTAACCTAAAGTGTATTACACAATTAATTACCCAATTAACATTTCTAAAACATCAATTAGCCTAATTAATCATGAACTTTCACAACAAAACATGTCCAACACATTTTATAATCAAAATCAAACCCATTTTCATGCTTTGTCATTCTCGGCAATATAAGGGTTTTTCATTTCGATTCGGTTTCAATCCAATTAAATCCAAGATCATCATTTACCAAATCATTTCAACTCATCCAATGAATCAAAAATCAAAAAACACCATGAATTTCAAAAACTCATTAGATTCGGCCAAGCCACTAATTTGGGGAAAATTTGTCCAATTCAAAATTCAATCCAATTAAACCTCAAATCAACTTTACCCAATTGTTTTAAATCCAATGATCAAAAACAAAAATTACCAAGACATTAGGGCTCTATAATAATCGGCCAAGCCAACACAATTGGGGAAAACTTGATCCAATCAAATTTCATGAAATTGATCATGCACAACTTCAATTAATCAACATCCAAGCATACATAATCAATCAATTTAACCAAATCATGCTCAAATTGATTTTACCCAATTTTAAACCCTAAAATATTTGATGCTTAATTTAGGCTCAAGATACCATTGTTGGTATCTAATTAGGTCCCAAGAATGAAATCAAGCACAAAAACGCATGTGAATACACAAAGGAGAATGGCGAAATCATACTCACAATGAACGGATCTTGCGATGCGATGAACATAAGCCTTCAAGCCCCTTGAACTCTCGGCAGTGGGTTCCTTGTTCTGCAGTGGACTGCTCGGCAGTGGGTGGTGTTGCTCCTGCAAGAATCGGTCATGGATGTCCTCCATTGAAGCTCCAAGCTTTGTGATTCCAAGCTCATGAAATCGGTTCCATATCACCTTAGGAAGACTCATTGTGTGCTAGCACTTGATTTTGCAACAAAATCACTCTCTTGCTTCTCTTATCTTTCGGCAGAACCAGAAATGGAAGAAGAAAGAAATTGGCTCCAAGCCGTGAGAGAAGAGGAGGGAAAGAGATGGGTTTCCTAGAAACCGTGAGTATAGGGAGAGAGAAATTAAAAAGTATATTAAGTTTATATTTCCAAAATTAATAAACCATTTACCACTTTTTAATTTCAAAAAGTCAAGCATTAAATGCTTGCATCAACTCACATCAACTAATCAATCAATTGTCACATCACTCAAAGTGACATGTGATTTGACTCTTGATGTGACTAGCGATTTGACGCTTGATGTGACTTGCGTGCCACATTCGAATTCGAAATCTGAATGCGCTCGCAAGCACACTCGGGCTCGAGTTCGCTAATTCCGAATTAACGAATTTTTCGTTGCGACGTAATTAAATGATTATGCCTAGCGAAATCACTATTCACATCGCTAACGAATTAATTCTAAATTAACTCGTTCGCCCGAATTAAAATCTAATTTCAATTCCGCGTCGAAATCAAATTTCGTATAATATATCGAATATATTATTTTATCGATTAATTCCAAATTAATCGTTCTCTCTCTTTATTAATATTTTATCCCAGATAAAATATCTCCGTAATTAATCTCAGATTAATTTTCTCTCTCATCTTATTAATCCCAGATTAATTAAAGTGCGAGTCATACATCATCGGTGAATCTTCAGGAAGCGACCCATGAGATCCCCGGATATGTTGGCAGTAAATACGGTCGTCGGACTATCTGAACACGGAAGTACCAAGTACTACGTTTATACCGATTTACAAGACAAGGTTGGCTTCTAGCAAAGCGTCATGCCTACCCAATTCTCCAGAAATATCCTTATAGGAATATGTGATCTATATCAGGCGTAGTATACGTAGTATTGCGTATTTCGATCCAGTATCGGATGACCACGTGCTAGGCCTGGAGATGGAATTGTGTCTGCCCCGTACGAAACACATATCGGATGTTTGGTAACTAGTCTCTATAATCGGATATACATGACCTAGTCATAATATCCTGATAGCTCGAGCATTTAAGGGAACAAGTTATGTATCCTACGCGATCATCATCTCCATTATGACTAGAGTGATACTTCCATCTCGACATCACACCCAACACACTACGATTCTCAATATACCCAGAATAGGCGTACACATAACTTGTTAAAGCCCTGGAAAACCGCAACCAAAGCATATTGATTGTCGTAAGTATTAGCGGTGCAAGTCTCAGGTTAAGACCAAATACACCTACCCTGATTGCAGACTCCCATAGACACATAGTCATACAACCAATGGGATTCCGCGGGGTATATCCAGAGCGAAGCTGTTTCCCGTACCATCGATAAAACACAACCTCCTATCACACTTTTATGAGTATCCTATACCCAAATATATGAGAAATATGTCGTTTTGCCCTCACAACGTGCACAAGTGTAATACTAGTCTTTTACGTATTATCGATGTCCAATCTCGATAATACTCTGACTAGGGATATTTAATGATTTATCCTTCGTGTACTGATACTGTCTCATAACATTCTCAATCCATGAACAAATCACAGGGACCTCCTATCATTTATATATCTTGGTTATCTAATCACAAATGATAAGAGTGCAATCTCCTTTGTCACATAGTTAATTTGTACAACAACACCATGATCTGTACAAATAGTGACGCTATGGGTCATAATTGTCCAACACATGATAATCTGATTATGGCGGGCCATCCCAATAGTCATTGTCAACTGTACCCGGCCTAATGGGACAACAGTTGCTCACCCAAACCCATATAATAGTGTCACATCCTATATCAAGGTAGTGTACTCCACACCCAAACTATTCAAGGCATCTCTAGAGATGATATCCACCGCACTCCTTAGGTCTATCAGTATCAGTGTATCATCATTGGGGTAGCTCAACCCTTGGGCGCCTTCCTCGATGAACATTATGGACACTATTATGGCCTTCTGGATCTTTGGGACCCTCTCCATTGTTAATACATTTAGGCCTTTGGTACGACAATAGTTGTTTCTCGCTCTATTTGAATCCCAGGCCAACGTCCTTACCCCTGCTATCGTGAACATCAGCCTCGGCTCCCTTCGCTGCCTAATCGTAATGGCTTTATGGTTTATGTAGTCTTTCAGATAACTATTCCCCACCAGGTCCTCCACTTGCTCCTGTAGGTGCTTACATCTCTCTGTGGCATGCCCTTTCATATTGTGGTGTGTACATTAGGACCTGTGGTCTCTCTTCTCAACCGGGAACCTTTTCAGATCAGGATCAGTCAGTAAACCTTTATCTTGAATCTTCTAAGTGATCTGGGCCAATGGTCTATTCATGAAGGTGTATTATTCCTCCGATGACATAAACGACCTTGATCGGGGCCTCATCTCTTGCATTGGATTACCCTGAGCTGTTGGTCTGAATTCCTTCTGCCTCGGGGCCGGTCTTAACTGATTCTTACCCATCTCACATCGATTCTCTTACCTTGGCACTTTCGATGCCCGAGAAATTCATCTTTTGGATATCTTATCCTCTTCCTCCAACAATACGAATTTCCTTGCCTGTTCCAAGGCTGTGGCATAGTCTGGTATCTTCTGGATTCTTAGGTAAGTTCATAGCTTCCCGACCCTTAAGGCTCCCTTAAAACTCTCAAGTCTTCCGGGGACTCATAGACCGGTGGACTTCCATTACCAAGTTATGATACCTATCAAACTTCACGAGATCAATTGTCTAAACCATAGGCTGACGGGTCCTCCCAAAGTTAATGAGAACACCTTGCACATCGCCTGTTCTACCACTCTCAGGATTTCCATCAATAGAACAAACTTTTCAACGTGGGGCTTGGGGTCCGTGTTGCCTTTATATACATCCATCGTAGGCCTGGTGAATTTCCTCGGAAACTCCACCGCTAATATTTCCTCTTAAATTGGGATGTTATCCCCATATCCTGATCACCCCGAGCTCCTCATTTCACATTTTCCTCTTATTTCCTCATCTCCCTCCGAAACTAATCCGTAATTTGACTTTTTGGAGCCGTCATGCTCTCGCCCAAGGGCCTCTTCATGCCTCCTAATCTGAGCGTAGCTTCTTCCATAGTTGGGAACTTCTCGCCCCTTCCCCGGGTACCATTCCCGATCACATTCCCCAAAACACAGGCTGTTGCTGGATGATTCTGGGGTTCACCTACCTTCTTCTTCTTCCCACAGCTCCGTCGTTTGTACGATGTTGGCCACAACTATAGATCTCACCAGTAGAGCACTCTTCTTCCCATATCTATGATCTCCATCTACTCCGGTGATCCTTTTTCTTTTGTCATTTCCTATCTCCTACTATTATGACCCTTTCACCTCGCTCTCCAGCCTTCTTCTCTATCTTCTCAATTTTCTCCAGCATAGCCTTCATTAAGGTCTGAGTTATTTGCCTCTCATTTCGAGCATCTTTCCTTTCGTTTCGTAGGTTTCTTCTTCCATCTTCTCCATCCATTCAGTTGTTGAAGCCTATAAAGTTCTGTGGTTTCCATCTTTTGCCATTGTCTTAGTGTATTTGTTGCTTTTTGTACTTTTCCCACAGACAGAGCCAACTGTTGATAGCTGTTTTTCGTTCCAGGGGTAATTCGAGAAACACTACTCCTCGAACAAACCTCCTCCAAGTAGTGAATTTGTTTGGTTATTTAGGAACCAAAGCCAACTTGTGTATCTAAGAAGGTTAGTGAGAGCGCACTGACAATGATTGTCCTATATAATGATGACATATCATTTATTGGAAATGACATTCCCATAATACAATCGGTGAAAGCTTGGCTTTCATGATAATTTGTGTATATAAAAAGGTTAGTGGGAGCGCACTGACAATGATTGTCCTATATAATGATGACATATCATTTCTTGGAAATGACATTCCCATAATACAATCGGTGAAAGCTTGGCTTTCATGATAATTCTCCATAGAATACTTGGGAGAAACAACCTTTATTCTAGGAATAAGGATCTACTGGGATAGATCTAAAAGTTGTTGGCACTCTCCGAGAACTCATACATTGAAAGATATGTACGTGAGCTGGTGTCTCATATGCTTTGAGCATATTGAGTCACAATCAGGCCAATCCAAGTGATAGTCACTGGATTGATGTTAAGAACATCCTTAAGTATCTTAAAAGAACTAAGGATGCTTTCTTAAGCTATGGAGATAGAGAACTTGAAGTGACTGGGTTCACTGCTTTAAGTTTTAAAACCGACAAATACGATTGTAAGTCGTAATACGGATACTATATAGTTTGAATAACAGAACTATGAGCTGGAAATCTTCCAAGCAAGATACTGTTGCCGAATAAACAACATAAGTGGAATATTGATGCAGCTGAAGCAGCAATAAAAGCACTTTGGATCTATATAATCCTAATTGGAATAGGAGTAGTTCTGTTAGCAGATGAACTAGGCTACAACACATGATAAAGAATTAATGGTCTCATCAACGATCCAAGTATATACTTCAACTATTCATCTGATTCGTTCGGATCATACATCGTGGCGATGTGATGATCGAATAAATCACATCAGATGATAACCTTGCAAATCCGTTGACGAAAGCAGTTTCTCAGTAGAAATTTGAGCGACCCGTACATAGTTCAGGTTGTGTAGGACACTTGAGTGATTGGCTATAGGCCAAGTGGGAGATTGTTGGACAATTATGACCCATAGCATCACTATTTGTACAGAACATGGTGTGGTTGTAAAATTAACTATGTGACAAAGGAAATTGCTCTTTTATCATTTGTAATTGGATTACCAAGATATATAAATGATAAAAGTCCTTATGATTAGTTCCGGATTGAGATGATATGAGAGAGTATCAATCCACCAAGGTTTAATCATTAAAATATCCCTAGTCGTAGTATTATCGAGACTGGACATCGATAATGCGGAATAGACTAGTATTGCACTTATGCGCATTGTGGGAGAATAACGGCATAGTTCTCATATATTTGGGTATAGGATACTCATGCAAGTGTGATAGGAGGTTGTGTTTACCGATGGTACGGAAACAGCTTCACTCTGGATAGACCCCTAGGAATTCCATTGGTAGTATGACTATGTGTCTATGGAAGTCCGAATCAGGGTAGGTGTATTTGGTCTTAACCTGAGACTTGCATCGCTAATACTTGCGACAATCAGTAGACTTTGGTTTTGGTCGTCCAGGGCTTTAACAGGTTCTGTGTACGCCTCTTCTTGCTATATTGAGAATCGTAGTGTATTGGGTGTGGTGTCAAGATGGAAGTATCACTCCAGTCATATGGAGATGATGATCACGCAGGATACGAAACTAGTACTCTTATGTACTGTAGTCATCGAGATAATATGACTAGGTCATGATTATCCGATTATAGAGACTAGTTACCAGAGATCCGATATATGCTTCGTACGGGGCAGACACAATTCCTGCCTCAGGCCTAGCATGTGACATTTGATACTGGATCACAATACTATGTATACTACGCCTGACAAAGATTAAATATTCCTTTAAGAATATTTCTGGAGAATTGGGTAGACATAGTGCTTTGCTAGAAGCCAACCATGTCTTGTAAATCGGTAAAAACGTAATACAAGGTACGTACGTGTTCAGATAGTCTGACGATCGGATTTATTGCCAACATATCCAGGGATCTCATGGTCGCTTCCCGAAGATTCACCGATGACGTATGACTCAAAACATAATTAATATTGATTAATTAGATGAGAGAGAAAATTAATCTAGGATTAATTGCGGAGAGATTTTATCTGGGATAAAATTCTATTTAAAGAGAGAGAATGATTAATTTGGAATTAATCGATAAAATAATATATTCGATATATTATACGAAATTAGATTTCGACGCGGAATTAAAATTAGATTTTAATTCGGCGAACAGTTAATTTAGAATTAATTCGCTAGCGACGTGAATAAAAATTTTACTAGGCATAATTATTTAATTAAATTGATTTAATTACTCGCCTGGGATGTGTTGCGGGCCCACTCAGATTTTGAATCAAGTGGGGCCCACAAGTCACATCACTTGTCATTTGACTTACCTTTATGGTGATGGAATTGTTGGGTTTTTCTAGATTAGTCCCAAGATCAATTCAAGCAATGAAACATGTGTGAATACTCAAATAGGTATGGCGGAATCATACTCACATTGATCGGGTTTGCGATGCGTTGAACAAAAAACTTTTGCTCCCTTGAAGAAGCGTTCGGCATTATCTCCCTTTTGTGGTCCTTTTGATTTTCGGTCATGTCCTCCATTGATGCTCCAAGCTCCAAGCTTTGCAAATGGTGATTCCATGCCCATGGGTGAGTTTCCCTTTTGTAGGCATTGCATTTTTGCATGTGAGTCCCTATGATGAGTCTCATTTGGAGGCACTACCTTTTTAATCGAGGAAGTTGCGGGAAACGGTTGTCGGAAGGGAATCGGTATTTCGTTAAATTTTATCCACATGTTTAGCTCCAAGCTCGCTCGTTGGACCTCCGTTTTAAAGCACATTTAGCCTAAAAAACCCAGAACCATTTAACCTTGGCCCAAACCCACTCACAAAGCCCACACAACACCTAGCCCATCACACTTGGCCCACACACCCAAGACCCTCAAAATACAACCCAATTGAATTAAATATTAATTAAATTAAATATTAACTAAATAAAATATTAATTAAGTAATTATACCAAATTAAATTATTGTAACTTCCTAATCCAAAATATTATATACTAAATTAAAGAAAATATTAAATTAAATCATACCTGATTAAAATGAATCACAAATATTATATACCTTACTTAACCAATATCATGCCTAAACAAGATAAATCAAATATTCAACCTTCCTAATTCACCAAAATTTGTCCCCCTAATCAATCAAATCTTTTCCTTGTTTGACACCAAATCCAATCTATTCCTTGTGAGACAAGGGGAAACCCTAGCCCTTGTCTATATAAACAACCCAAAACCAAAGCCAACCTCTCTCCACTCTCTCGACCAAAACAAGACCCTAAACTAATAACCTCTCGGCCCCTCTCATTCAATACCCACCTAGACACTCGGCAAGCCAACAGTCCTAATAGCACCACAAACAACACACTCTCGGCCACTTTCAAGCCATCTCCACGTGAAGAAGCCACCTGCCCCTCACAAGCCATCACGCCTTCAACCCACCCATTCAACACCGACGTTGAAGAGTCACACACAAAACCTGCCTTTTCATCACGCAAGCCTGCCTTCAACACTCAGCCGAACCCTCCATAAACACCACATGCCACAAACCTAAAGCCTTGTCCGACAACAAATTCAAACGATCCACAGACCCTTCACGAACTCACCATGCACACGTGAACCAAATGAGCAGCCCTCCACTTGAACCCTCAAGCCATAAACACACACAAAAAAAGACATAGCTAAACACATAGCTTTCACTCCACCCATCAACGTTCAACACGCACCAACCCCACTGCCTTCACACTTCACGACTGGCCACCTTCAACACCCCTTAACCCTCCACATAACCCTCAGCTAAACCCTTACAAATGGACACCTAGCGCCCTTCAATGCATCAACCCCTTCACTCAAAAACCCCCCTGACCTTCACGTACAAACCCTCTACAAACACTCCCTTTACTGCCGAGAAAACCCTCCATAAACTGCCCCACAAACTGCCGTATGTACCCTCCAAAAACTGCCTGAAACAGTCCCCATTTTACCGTGAAAACAGTCCCCAAACTGCCCAGTCCACCACCGGAAAACTGCACTTTAAATCCCTAAAACAGTGAATAAAAATCTGCACTTTAAGCCTCCAAAAAAAAACACCCCAAAAAGTTCATTATTTCCCATAACACAGTGACCAGAATACAGCAGCAATACGGCAGCAAAACAGCAGCAAAACGGAGTCAAAAAAGTAGCTTGAGCAGCGAAACAGCGAGGTAAAACACCAAACCAGTGAACCAGAAAAGTTGAGGAGCTTTAACCCTTCCGATCTCCGTGAAACGTGAGTCCAAAAGTCGAAAAAAAGGTTAGACCTAAGGGTATTTTTCACATCCGTTTTCAGTTGTATTTTTATTATTTATTGAGTTTCGTTTGCATGATTATTATGGAGTGATGCATGTTGTGGCCTTTGAATTGATAAAAAATGCATGTATTGTAAAATGATGTATGTTGTGGCCCTTGAATAAAATAAAAAGTGTGTCGCCTCTCGTGGTATATAGGATGCAAACCCGGACATAAATTTCATAGCCGATTCTGAATGGACGGTAGTATGATCTGTACTCAGGATACAACTCCATGTACCACTTGAGTAAACGGCGCATATTTCATTTTATGTTGCTTTGATTTGTTTATTATTCGCTACTTGATTTCCGCATGTTATTTGTTTATGTAATGATGTGATCGAGCGCATGGGCTTAGTAAGTTGGATTAAAGGTCCCCTATTTTGAGGGGTTAAAATCCTTTACCATGATGTTTTACCGCACCGATTGATGTATATTCGGTTGAATGTAAGATGTGTTCAATCGGGTATACGAAGCTGATATTATTGACTTTATTTTTTATATGCATGATGTGATCGAGCGCATGGGCTTAGTAAGTTGGATTAAAGGTCTCATAATCTGAGGGGTTATAATCTGTTACCACGATGCTTTGCCGCGCCGGTTAATGTATATTCGGTTGAATGTAAGATGTGTTCAATCGGGTATACGAAGTCCGATATCATTGTCTTTACTTTTTATATATGTATTGTGTTGATTGCGCATGGGCTTAGTAAGTGCGATTAAAGGTCCTCTATTTTGAGAGGTTAAAATCCTTTACCACGATGCTTTGCCGCGCTTTTAGCCCGTTATTATTTATTAGATGTCATCTATTCATTCGTTCATGTATGTGTCATGTTGTTTACTGTATTTTGGAGGTCGCTGATGTGACCTCATTCGAACGCGTTTCAGAACGCCACACGAACGCATGTTTTCTGTCTGGTCCCGTTCGAACGCGTTATCAAACGTTATACGAACGCGAACCTTCTATTTACCGTTCGAACGTATATACGAATGCCCATGGTAAACAGGTCCTCCTGCATCACATCACGACATGTCTATCTTAGCATATAGTTATCTCTTTTTACCTTATGCATTTGTATTACCTCTTTAGTTATTTATTTCTATTATGCGCTTAAGTGTCTTTCCTTAATATGCATGCTTATATGAAGGCTATGTGTTTGCGCTTCTGTGCCTACCAATGTGAAATTGTATGTCTTCCGTATGTCAATTTTCTTTATGCATGAATTCGGACATAGATTATATACAAATAGGTTGTATGCAAGCATGAAAATGTGTTATATGTAAACTTAGATATGAGCTTTGTACCTATGCATGCAAACTTAGGAGTAAATTATCCTTGGAAATATGTTGCTTAGGCTTGGTAAGATTATTGCACAAATCATTTTATTACAAGTGGCATAAGTAAGGGACCATTCTGAACCCAACGGTTTGAGGTCTTCCCTTGCGAGGGGTGAGTGCGGCCTTAAATCTTTATCTCGGTTCACACCGGGTGGCGACTCCATTTTTTCTCCGGTTTAGTTCCCCCACGGGCTATTCCGTACTCCCACCTAGGCTGCGAGCCTAGAATAGTGTCGTCAAGTTCTGTGTCCTACAGTCTGGCGACTCCACTGGGGATAGAGAATCGGCCCCGAAATAATATCTTGTAATATTATGATTTGTGCTTTAATTAACCGTGTCTACTGTGGGTTTAAAAGGGGTTTAATCAAAGGCATATTATTTAGGATGGGTAATGGTTTGGTGTCTTCCTTCACTCAC
Organism: Zanthoxylum bungeanum; assembly: GCA_019454045.1. Classification (NCBI taxonomy): domain Eukaryota; kingdom Viridiplantae; phylum Streptophyta; class Magnoliopsida; order Sapindales; family Rutaceae; genus Zanthoxylum; species Zanthoxylum bungeanum. The sequence goes on along the minus strand of SKCR01044249.1, from coordinate 2,966 downwards.
TACCTTTCTAGAAGGAAAAGCTGAGAAGGCACCTAGATAATCATCTACTCGTAGCCTACTGTGATGGACTAATTTGGAGGACTCGTTGTTTATTCCTGTCACCAAGAGATAAGAGCCTAAGAGGCTAGGGTACTTAAGAGAGCCTCGCTCCACCCTCCCTCTGGGGAATCTACAACGGGAAATCCATCTGACAGTCAGTCACACACCATAACTAGTTGGCACGTACTGTAAGGTATAAAAAAGGTGCGCTCACTTGGTCGCTCGAACCCTTGAGTGGGGAGACCTAGTTATGGGCAATCCTTCGCCAGCAAGAGTCTTTGTCTACACTCCCGCAAACCCACGTATAGACCAGAGTCATATGGCCTATAGCAACTATTTCCTTGTGCTTGTGGACCATCCTCATTTGGATGCAGTTGGGCTTCTTGTCAGAAATGCGGACTTGTTGGGCCATTTAAACTGTGACGAGTTCGTATCCTATGACCATTGGGCCAGAAGCTTCTGAAATATTGATGGGCCACTCTGTAGAAATTATTTCTGTATGCTTGTGTTTGGGAACATGGTCGTTAGATCCATTCGGACCTTTTGTCATGAGGTATGGGCTTGTTGGGCCATTTAAACTGGGACAAGAACATATCTTATGATGATTGGGCCAAAAGCTTCTAAAACGCCAATGGGCCATTATATGTTTGTGTTTAGGAACATTATCATTTGGATACGGTTGGACTTCTTGCCTTGGGATGTGAACTTGTTGGGCCATTTAAACTGGGATGAGTTCACTCCTATGACAGTTAGCCCAAAAGCTTCTAAAATGATGATGGGCCGATTTGTGTGAAAATTTTAATGAGTTGATATATTTCTTGTATCGCATGCATCTCATGCATCACATGCACCTCATGCATACATGCACCATGTTAACCCCTTTTTGTCTTGAAAGCCATCATAGATACCCGTTGGTTAGGGAAGAGGGCAGACTTGTCAAAAGACCGAGCAGCCACCAAGAGTACCGGCAGAAGACCTAACCCAACGGGATAGGAAACTCAATCTTGCATGCATACATACACGTAACGTATTTTGCATTCCTTTTTGTGTTTGTTTTGTTTTGTATTCAAAGGTTTCAACGGAGAAAAAGAGAAAGCGGCAAATGCAAGCCAACCAGAAGCAGCAACAGTACAATGTCAGCAGTTTTCAGGAATGAATCACAGGGGCGAGGCCAATATCAGTATCAGTCTTGGGGCGAGGCCCATATCAGCAGTATCAGTATGGGGGCGAGGCCCCTGTCAGTATCAGTTGGGGGTGAGGCCCACATCAGTATCAGTTTAGGGCGAGGCCCATATCAGTATCTGTCTGGGGACGAGGCCCATATCAATATCAGTCTTGGGGTGAGGCCCATATCAGTATCAGTCTGGGGCGAGGCCCATATCAGTATCAGTTGGGGGTGAGGCCCACATCAGTATCAGCTGGGGGTGAGGCCCATATCAGTATCAGTTGGGGCGAGGCCCACATCAGTATCAGTTGGGGCGAGGCCCACGTCAGTATCAGTCTAGGGGCGAGGCCCACGTTAGTATCAGTCTAGGGGCGAGGCCAACATCAGTATCAGTTTGTGGCGGGACCCATATTAGTATCAGTCTAGGGGCGAGGCCCATATCAGTATCAGTTGGGGCGAGGCCTACATCAGTATCAGTTGGGGGCGAGGCCCACATCAGTATCAGTTGGGGCGAGGCCCATATCAGTATCAGTCTGAGGGCGAGGCCCATATCAGTATCAGTTGGGGCGAGGCCCACATCAGTATCAGTTAGGGCGAGGCCATATCAGTATCAGTTGGGGCGAGGCCCACATCAGTATCAGTTAGGGCGAGGCCAATATCAGTATCAGTTTGAGGATGAGTCCCGAGGGTCGAAGTCCACATTCAACAAAGTTCGGGAACAAGGCCCATAGTTAACATAATTCGGGAACAAGGCCCAGGGGAATAACGCCCTATCTTGGAACAGTTCGGGAACAAGGCCCAGGGGAATAAAGCCCTCTCTTTGCACAGTTCGGGAACAAAGCCTAGGGGAATAAAGCCCACTTTCAAAACAGCTCGGGAATAAAGACCAGGGGAATAAAGTCCTATCTTAACACAACTCAGGAATAAAGCCTATGGGAATAAAGCCTACATTCAGTACAGTTCAGGAATAAAGCCCACATTCAGTGCAATTCATGAACAAAGCCCACAGTCTGCTCAGATCAGGGAATAAAGCCCATATTCAGTGCAATTCAGGAACAAAGCCCACAGTCAGCTCAGATCATGGAATAAAGCCCACATTCAGTGTAATTCAGGAACAAAGCCCACAATCAGCTCATATCGGGGATAAAGCCCACTGTGGGAACACAGGAATCTGGGGCGACGCATGCTGTCCCGGGCTCGCGGCCCGGTCGGGAGTACGGAGTAGCTACGGGGGACTAAACCGGAGAATAATGGAGTCGCCACCCGGTGTGAACCGGGAAAATGAGATTTAAGGCCGCACTCACCCCTCGCAAGGGAAGACCTCAAACCATTGGGTTCGGAATGGTCTTTTACTTATGCCACTTGTAATGACAGGATTTATGTGATAATTTAATCAGGCTTAAGTAGCACTTATTTCCAAGAGATCATGCTTCTAAATTCACGGGTACAAAATAACACTTATACATACATTTCACATATATCTCATATCTAAGAACACATGCCTGAAAATACCTCAAAGTAACAACGAACATACAACTTCATTCAGCATATCATATTCATGAAAAACACAAGCATACATAATAACCGCACAAGTATACATGTGAGCACTTTTCCAAGTGATACGTGGAATTGTATCCCAAGTACAGACCGCATTACCGTCCATTCGGAATCGGCTACGGAATTTATGTCTGGGTTTCCATCCGATATATCACAAGAAATAATACTCCAAAGTCATCATGGCATAGGTATATGAATCGTAATG